>JACXSJ010000780.1:138817-169365 GCA_014851325.1 Pentalonia nigronervosa | reverse complement strand
ATGACACAGCCCTGGAGGGGGTTTCGCTTCTACCCAAGAACTATGTTGCCGTTGTGCTTGAGATTTGAGATTAAAACGTACCTGCAGTACTAAGGTATTAACACTATATTTGTTTTGTATTATTTGAGATTATTTTCATTCAGATCCATATAAGTATAACAGCAAACAATTCTTTACAGTGACACTTAAACATGTTTTTTCTAACTTGATGTAATATTTTAAGTAAACGCGGCAACGCATCATGTATTTTATAATAATCTAAACGAAAACGGCGACATGAATAACCTTTGGCTTCCATTATCAACACTCTATGGTCCGTTCAAATGTTTATCTTAAAATGTAATATTAGTTTCTATTTTTCACATAAGTCAAACAAATCCAAATAGTATTAATAAATGTACAAACCGATTAAATAATTTCTATAAAAATAAAAATTATAAATTGTAATAATTGTAATTTTATTATATTATCATAATATATTCAAAGACTTAAAGGTGACGACAGTGTGCCTAATGTTTGTTTATTTAGAGGTATAAACTATAAATAATAAACAAAAACTAGGTGTGTGTGTCATATTGGACGACAATAATAACTATGTTCATGAATAAATTATTTTTAAATAACAAATAATTATTATTTAATGATTATTCGTAAAACAAAAAACGATTAAAAAATAAAAAGTCAATTAATATTTGGCACTTAGTGTTTGACTTTGACAATGTCATGAATGTTATAATTGTGTATAACTAATAAAACAAACCAACAGCTCTCGTTTTTTAACCAAAATAAAAATATTTAAATAAGAATATTGAAGCACTTATTGTTCAGTCATAAAGTACACTAAGCTTTGAATGAAAATACCAGTTGTAAAAATCAAAAGTAATACAGCCATACTCAAGACTTATTTGATAATATTATATAATATATATTATTCATATTAATACTTGTACATCTTAAATCACCTCACCATCACGGAGGTAGCGTTAGGTGAAATCATCACAAATGCTATTTATTATTTTTACAACGCCACTAGACTTATAAACCTATTGTAAATAAATATTTCGAATGTAAATATGTATATATACTTTAAAATTGTATTCACTAATCACTATTACTTATAGGTACCTAAGTAAAACAATATATTAAATTTAAACCCACGTAAAACTTTGTAAGCTAATTGCTAATGACTCTAGTTTTCGAAAACCTAATTACTAACAAAAAAAAAAAAAAATACTCGTTTGTTATTTTATATTTGATAAAGTGTTTTCAAAATGTTAAATTGAGAGTTATTATTTCAAAAATATTAGCATTAGTGTAATAATATAGCAATACATATCTAAATTATGGAATTATGATATAAGTAATATTATAGATTTAAGATTAACATTTAAACAAATCATCGTTATAGTGCATACTTTTCTTATAAAAAAAACATATTCAAATATATAAAAGGATAATTAGATAAACAAAAGTAGTTGATTGGAACATCAAATCGATACATAAAAGCATAAAAAAAAAATTTTAAAAAAAGTAAACGTTTTCATTTAAATTAATAATATAAGTCAAACATACATTTTATGAAAATTAATACAAAGTAATGGGTAGGTAGAAGGTAATTATCTGATAATAATCACAATGACCATAATTTAAAAAAAAAAATAAAACAACCGTAGCGCAAATTACACATATCAATGTGCTGGTTAATAAAAGTAGAAAAGCTCTCTGTACATCATTAAAGCTTAAGCTGTTAAGTAATTAGTTCGTAATCAAACAATCCGAAATCGATTAGTTCAATGATTAGATCGTGACACAGTGTATTCAACATTTATTGTATTCGACATTGGATTTAATAGCCCATGATCAAACATTTCGATAGAAATTTTTAAATTAACATTAGGCACTAACCTTGACCAGAAACGTCAACGTTACGCTAATAATTTTCATTCGCATAAAGGTTTTCAAAGGATTTAACCATCTATAAAATATAAACAATTACGCTAAAGGTAATTTTAGTTTTATTCAAAACAGGCTCGAAAGACAATATAATAGATGCATTATTGTTGTTACTGTGGTATTAGTTGTTGTATAATATTATTAATATTATAATAACTAATAACTTATTAGTAATAATTTACTATGTGTAAATTGAAAATTTACGAACGTTTTGTATTGAGAATAACGAAAATCAAAGACATGCAGTTTTATACCCACGTATATGACGTAATGTATACAATGCACGTATAATTGAATAAACTTAACATTGAGTGATCCAGAAAGTTCGATTCAATACCAATAAAATATGCTAACTAGTTACCTATATCAGTTATATGATTTAATCCATAAATTTTAATTGTAATCACAATAGTCAATAATAATTAGTACATTTTAGATAATATAGGCAAATATGCAACAAACAGTCACATAGGTATAAAATACTAAAAATAAACTTTGATAAGACTTGCTTAAATAAATAGTAACTAATAAAATTTTTACAAAATACTAAAAAAAACAGCAACATAACGATATAACCGATAATCAATAGCTGGTTATAATATTTTTAATAAACAAGAATTGTTATAATAGTATTTTTATTCAAACTATTAATTATTATTTTATAATTTATAATAAAACTAAGGAAAATTTTATTTTATACATTTTTATAAAAAAGTAAACAAATACATATTATTTCATTGTTTCATGGTTTTTATTTAATTACCTTAATAATAATAATAAGGTTACTTGGCAAAATAACTTTAATGAAGATATATAAGTGTATTTTTTCTTATTAAAACATATGATGCAACAATCGTAAAATCAATACTAAAATTGTAATATTGAAAATGTAATATGACTATTGAACTATTGAGTACAATAATTATTGGCTATACAGTTGTTTTAACAATATTTTTTTAGTCATATCTCATAATATATATATATTATATTTTATATCGTACATTTATATTAAACTTGTTTTATAATCACTAACAACAAACATGAGGAGACAATATGCATTCATATAACTGTAGATAGATTTAGGCCACGTCTGTCTAACTTCCTACCTTATCTAATAACAATATTATTGTTTTAGAGTGAACATTACATTTATGAAAATTAATTAACAGTATTGAACAAACTACAAAATTTGCAACTCTTCATTATTGTCAAGCTAATTAATACTAACGGTGAAAACCAGTCGCATACCTGGAAGGGATGAGGACAACCTCCTCCCTAAACCGTGTGAAGTTTCGTACTTTTGTTATAAAATATCTATAATTAAGTTCTCATTCGAAACTGTCTTATTAAATATTATAATTTAACATTTTTATTTTAACTGTTTTGGCAACTCTTTGCAGGTAGTGGTAGTATTTTCAGCTATTTAAAATATTTGAATAAAATAATAAATAATTTTATTCAAACTTTTTACAAAACTATATTTAGATGTTTAAGTAACTCAATTATTTAACGCCTAGCTTTATGTGCCTGTTTTATGACTTCGGTTATTGCTTATTGGATAATAATTTAGTTAAGAATCATATAACTGAGCATAGACTTACTCGATTGGCACTATTAAACCTATGATACCGTACATTGCAATGAACACATTAACGTAATATAGAATATGTAATAAATTGTTGATCAATTTACTGAAAGCGCTATAAAATTTTAAATTGTATTTTCGGCAATACAATTTTATATTTTAAGTGTCTTCAGCTAATAAAATCAGATACGTTACTTTTATAACATTATAATATAAAATTATTGTGAATATACTACACAAGTAATTACAATTAGGTAGTAAATAATAATGATTAGCTAATTATTTACTAAAAATATCAAATTGTTTACCTTAAAATTAATGTTATGCATTTTACAAGTTTTTTATTAGCAAATAATTGCTTAAGTCATTAAATTAAATATATATGTACAATATGATTTGTGAAAGTATTAATCTTATTTCAAGATTTATCCAATTTACAAGAGCTCTCTGTATATAAGCAATTACCGTTTATTATAATACAATCTATACATGCATAAATATAAATATTACCAAAAGTACTATTTCCTCAAAGTGTCTAAAGACTACTTGACCTTAAATAAGAGTCAAGGATGAACAAGTTATTTTAAACTAGTTTAAGTTAAGCTTGTTAAGAAATAATAGGTAGAAGTATCTAAAAAGTACCAACCACCCAAATAATAAGAAGATCTTACATTATTTTCACTTTTTATTATCTTGATTAAACAATATTAATATTGAATAAAATATTTTTAATCTAGTTTAATATAGAAATTATTATTGAAAATACTTTTTGTGTATCACATTCGATATATATATATAACAATTAGTTTCAACTACAACAAAAAGATTTATTATATAGTAAAATATATTTCCAAATTTTTAAAATACACATTAAGCTTACTTTTAAATCATGTAAAAAATTAAACTCGATAAAGTGTGTGATCAAAATCTACACTTCAGTGTTCTATCTTAACTTTTACAGAGGATGAAAGACAACATTTTGTTTTCCTGGACATATTTATTCTCATGTCTAATTTTTTTCAATTTTCTTTATAAAATATTATTTTTAACGTTTGTGCCTAATACAAATTTATTGATAGTTTTAATGATAATATTATTATGCATTAAAAATATGTAAAAAAATGATTAATATTGCATTTTCAAAATGCATATGGCCAATTTTTTTAACTTTACTTAAAACCTATTATATGTATAATTGTTAAGCGACAAATGTGTCAATTCTTCACAACCCAAAACATAATAAATATTTTACTTTTCTACTCGTTACTTGCCCAAACATATAAAACTATAACAATTTGAAATAGATATATAAATAATTTAACTTTTAAAATCTAAACAAACATTAAGTATATATGATAATAATTGACTCTAATCGTTTATTTTAAGAAACGGAAAAACAAAATAAATACTTTTTTTTTATTTGGGATTTCAGTAAGTAAGCCAATAACAAATATTTGAGTACCAATTAGAAAGACAGTTATTGACAAACACGTTAAGACACTCTGTATATGCGGGTGAGTATAGGTAAAAAAGAAACACTGCAGTTACACTTATTTGCTATAGATACGTATTATGATTCATAATATATTTATTACCACTTGTAATGACTATACGGTTAATTTGATTAATAGACTTCAATATTTACTTGTACATACCTACTTGTCAGTTTATCTTTGTAAAGTTTGATTATACTTTTCACTTTTTCAGTTTATCGTATAAATATACAATACTTTGTACTAAACTCTATGATAAACATTAGTTTGTATATTATTTTGTATAACAAAAACTACAGCTGTTAACGCCTGTTAGTAACTAATGGTAATTTTATTGGTCGTTATTTTGTTGTTTATATATGGAAATAAATAATACTATTGAATAGAGCTATATCAATAACATAATAATTATGCATAGGCAGTTGTCATTATTATATTGTTAATTGCATACAATTTTATTGCAATATTGTAAAGATAATATGAACAGTAAATTCGAAAGAAATCGTTAGAAGTCGAGTAAATAATAAAAAAAAGACTACTACAAGTCATATAATTCTGCAACGGTGCAATGATAACAATCGACAGGAGGTGTCTACGTAAAAAACGGACGACTACATCATGATGTAGTGCTTGGAGTAAAATATAGGAATTTCTCACCGGTGTTTGTTTTTGATATTACCTATACAATTATAATATGTTTGTGCAAAAGTTTCTGCGTAGGTACTTACGTAATAGATCACAAGCGAGCGGTGTATTTTTCGAATAAAGTCATAGCGGTAGTACGTAAAAAAAAAATACAAAAAACGAATGTGTGTTTCCGCGTACCTACACATATTACAATATATTAATAATAATAAATTAAAACACTTTTCGCGAGTGTGACTGCAGAGTCACGTATTAATAACACGACAAGTGCGATAAACAAGCGAAAATAGCCACCATAGCGTATCCATGCATTGTACTTATTATATTATATTATACTTATACGTATATGTATATATAATATTTATTATCAGTAATAACGGTCCCCGCGAATTTATAATAATAATAATAATAATTTACTCGAGAGCTAATATCGAGTAAGGAAGAAAGAACGCGCACGACGTCGGCGGTAAACAATTGGAAATCATAAAATATTATAAATTATAATATTACTGTGATTTGGTGGTTGCGGTCACCGCCAGTGTTGTTTATCACTCATTTTTTTTTTTTTTTTTAATACGCAAACACTAAAACAGCTATTTAAGCAACCTAAATTTAAATGTTTACATAAAATATTGAATAGTTTAATATGATGATGATAGATTGTCCTGAATTACTGCAGAGACATACGTCATTTTAAAATAAATCCAATGAATTGTCGAATTACATATCAATTTTATATTATTATTAAACATACCGATACAGAATAAATGCTTAGTTCTCCATCAAATGTATAAATTTCTGTGGGTACTCTATGCAAGGTATTGGTTACTTTAATAAACCTTTAACAGATTTTAATATGTTTTTTATATATTTGCATAAGAATGATATAAGTACTATTGTAAGGAATATTTTATTTGTAATTATTCATCATAATTATTAATTTTTTTTTATTTTACATATATATCTATTTAAAAAATAATTATCTTCATTTTGCTGTTACCTCATATTGTGTACCTATAACAAAAATACTTTTTGTTATTGGAATTGATTTACGTTATTATTTTACACACGACCCACGATGATCACAATATAACATAGGTAGGTAATGATATCATAATATATAACGTTATGGTATAGCAAGGTACACGCAACAAGCCAAATTTGGTCCAAATGGGCATTCGCCCGGGAAGCTTTGAAAAAATAACTGGTGGTGTCCGAGTTATTATTTGTATAATTATCTTTAGTCTATAATATACTCAATATAATAACCGTTTTATAAAATATATTATTATTTTATAGAATGATTTCGAATATGGTAATTTTATATTGAAACAATCTGTCATCAAATAAAAATTATATTATTATTACAATTTTTGATCGTAATTCGACCCTTCTAATTCACGAATAAAAATATATTTTATTTTACTAAATGCATTCGATAAAATGTTTACAAAAAAATCAATAAGTACACTTGATTTTTTGACATTATGGAAATATTATACATTTATTATTATTAACCGTGATTTATATTTTTATATGCAGGTACTTTTATGTGAATTATTTTTAATTGCACATTAGGTACAATTATATTCATGGTTAAGAGATAATTAAAATATTTTTAGAGAGGCTATATGAATTTGTATGAATACTTAAATTTAATACAATTGTTTGCCTTTACACCTTTAAACCTCTTCTGAAATGCAGCTAAATCTCCGTTTATAAATGTTCACCTGCACATGCCACTCCACACGTGTCCGTATTGTGGTGGCCTATAAATATATATGAATAGTTTGCTGCGTCATTTCCACTAATACGAGACGCCAGTAAAACACGTGTGTTTATAGGTAAGTAAAGAAATCGATTATTCGAGAAATTATTATTATTTGGTCAGTATTTGTATAATGGACACTGCGCGTCTGATCTAGTTACCACGACCGGATAACCTGTTGTCATCGGCGTCTTTATATGCATACACTATAAAAAAAAAATTATAAAGATGTATTAAAGACGAGAGTGTATTATATAAAGTATATAAATATATACTACGTATTATTATAGTATATTGGAGTATGATGAGACGCGATTTTCGGACGGCGGCGGTGTACAAATATGCAAGCAAATTAAACGGAATTATAGACGTTTTCAAACGACACAGGAAAAATGAGGCAAGTGGGTTAGTAATATAAAAATTTATCGGACGTCGCGAATTTATTGATCCCGGCCGTCACCCAGCTGTCGGGATATAATATTATCACGATTTATAGACAATATATAGATACCGACGGTCGAGAAAGCTATCATTTAATGTTATTTTTTAATACATAGGTATTATCTTAAATATTACTTATAATTAAATTGAAAAAAAACTGTTCACCATACTACTATGCAGGACCAGGTATTAACAGATTTATTAAAAATGGTTAGAGTAGAGAACAATAAAGAAATCGTGTAGAAAAAAACTACGCGATCGTCACTAATCGCAAAATAATTAGCGATGTGATCATATTTCAATCAAAATTATTGTTTCCTCTACCTACTCACTCAATCGCGCTTTTATAAACGCAATCCTAAAAAACGACTATATATCATGCACGAATTATGCATATTCCGGAATTTTTATACTTCACAATTTGTTGCATCATTTATGTTCGTGAAACATTAAATCTAGCAAAAGATTCTTATATAATAATTTTGTTAACATTAGATAATAGACTAAACATTTGTAATGTGGACTCTGGAGCTGTAAACATACAGAAGAGTGCTTTTATAAATACATGAACATTAAAAAAAAATGTACAATTTTAGGAATACGACTTTAAATAATATATGACTTATTATAAATTATTATTTTATCAAAATACATACCTAGACAATACCTACCTATTATTACTTTTAAATTGTATAAATGAATAACATTATAACACGCAATCAAATTAATATTTTCTTATTATCTTCCAAGTTATATTAATTCGTTAAATTGCAATTTAATGTTATTCAATTTACAACTCAATGCTTAACAATATCTACTACTAGGAAACTATGTAAGACAAATATTGAATAAAAGTTTGAGTATGCCGACTGTACACAAATCAAACCATAATTTAAATTTGTAATAATCAAATTGAACGTATTTGTGATTAGAAAAACATTACAGAATTTATTATAATTCATAAAAATAAAAGATACACAATTTTACCGAGTAAAATTTAAAAGCTTGTCAGATACAGGAAAGCGTTCTTAGGAAAGCGGATTGTATCACGTAGACCTTATATTGGGTAAATATAAATCATTGTAGACGATGAAAAACAAGCAATATTACTCGTTATTATACATGTTAATTACTATATTAATATTCAAATTTTAAAAAAATGTATTACATTTTTTGTTGTTTTTCCGATTATTTTGAATATAACAAGGAAATTTCTAGTTTTGATTCCCCCCCCCCCCCATCAAACGTTCAAACTAAATTCAAATTGCTACCAGAAACCTGAAAACCTCTCTTGGAGTTGATTATCTTTTTTAACTAGAAAAAGTGACCGCAGACAAAAAAATACATACGTAATTGTAAAAACCAATACATTCATCAAACCGCTCAGAATCTAAAATATATTAATCAAATATAATTTGACACATTTCATATTATTATTTGTGGATCAAGTTATAATTATTACAACACAATAACAATTTATGAGAACATAACAAAATGGGCTAATAATTATTATTATATGAACTAAATAATTACTATACTACCTATTATAGTAGGTATACCTACCTATAGTCACATGGCTGCATAATAATATAAACGCAGTAAAATATTTATTATTATCTGGAGTATTAGCTTTTAACTAGCACTACTGTTATTAATTAAATATTTTTTTCTTCAGGCGTGCATATTATCAGCTATTTGTATTTAATCAATAAGAAACAATGAACACTGTTCATTGTTAGGTAATATATATTATAAAGAGTATACTTATTACTGCCGATTTTATCACTGCATAATATAATAACCTGTAATATCAATTATTGAATATATAAATACAAACGTATTAGTGTGTCGTGAGGTGGTGGGAAGATGAGGGAAATACGCGTGATATGGCCCTCCCTAGACATTTCGATCTCATTGATCATTATGCATTGTTATAAACTTCACAGACTTAAGCGGATTAATAGTAATTATAGTATTTTATTATGAAGGGTATTCGCAATTGGGATCGAAAAGATGTTGCTCCCTTCCCGCATAGAAAACGAATCATATTCTACACTGGTATCGTGTATCCCTGCAGATTAGACCATTGTTAGCCTACCTGAATATCGCATAGAATTTTCAAGGAGAGCGCGAGATTCGACTTTATTAAAATAAATTTAAATGTAAAATAAACAACAATTTCCACACCACGGCGTATCAAATTAATCAGTGACTAGTGTTTCAGTCATTATCAACTTAACAAAAAAAGTAGTATAGGGTGATAATTTAAGAATCAAAACATTCATTACCATAATTTAATTGATGTATAATTGTTAACAATTGACCTATATTGGCATTTTATGAAAAAAAAAAACTTTAAAATTGTTTTTACACACATTTATCATCTATAATATTACTTTAAAAAATATATATAAAATGCATTCATTGCTCCGCTCAGAATCTAAACTCTACCTAAACTGTACGTATATAACAAATGTTTAATTATTTTACATATAAATTAAATCAAAACTATTTCCAATCTTCTAAATTATTTTTAAACTGTGTTTATAGTAAATTCAAAATTATAATTATATGTCTAAGATATTAAATTTATATCTGCGAGGTTTTTTTTGTAAATTTGGAATAAACATTTAATTTTTTTTTGCGTAAATTTTATTGTAAAATAAATAAAATTTAAATTAAAATTGAAAAAATACACAAAGCATATATTATTTTAACTTTAGTAGTATTGAAATATCAGAACTGTTATACTAATGTTAGTATCTACATGAATCCCTTAAAACCATACAGGAAACGTTTACCTGTATGCAGCTTAATACAAAATATCACTGACTATAGGTACCTAATTAAAACATTTTAATACATACAAAATAGTCGATCGTACTATTGTCACAGTCAATCAATTTAAATTTAAATTAATCTTTCGAATTCGAATTTAAGAAAAAATGTTATTGACAGGTATAATCACAGTAGTGTACCCAGTATATTTTATGAAAATATCAGTATTCTAATATCAAATATATTGTAATACAATAGTTATGGCTTAAGATTGTTATGTACTTGTATGTTATGATATGGTAAATTTAAGTCTCATATTACTAGTCAAATATAACTAAATTAGTATAGCAAATTGAAACAATTTTACATTTTATCTAACAATAATACAAGTACTTAAGCAATATTAGATTTTCAAAGCATATTATATTATATAATACATTAGACACATTAGTAATTAAACTAGGGCACGTAAAACTATAGTAAAATAACATACGTATACGGTATACCTGCATGACATTAAGCACAATGATTATACAAAACAAAAAAATCTCGTTTACACAAAATATTTAGTTTTTCATCGTTAATAGTAAGAAAAAACATTTTTATAAAATTATTTAAGATTTCTTTGTGGTATCAGCATACGTATTTTATTATGTATTACCTACCAAAGTATTATTAAATAATTTTGGATTACCGATAAGTTCTTTTTCTTAAATTTATATAGTAGCTAGTAAGTTTAAAAATATATAATATATAAACTTAAAAAAATATTTTGTCTAATGCATTTTACTAAATAGTAGTTATTTATTATCAAAACTTCAGATAAAGTCATTATTTAAAATACTTTAAAATTATAATTGCTAAATTTAACTGCAATATATAAATGAATAGTGATCCATAACATAATGGATAATTATTTTGAATTCGCAAATTTTACCTACTTTTTATATATAATTATATTGTTTTTAAGGAGAGAGTAAATTTACAAATGAAAAAAGTTGACACTCGTTCCGGATATAAAAAACTCTCTATTTATTATTATCTTTATAAATAACAAATATACCAAGTCAAATGAAAGGAAAAGTAGTCTGTAAGCCCACTACAAAGATATATAAGTAAATCACTTAATTTTTTCTTAAACAATTATTAGTTTAAATCAAATTCCTACCTGTAAAAAAGTCATTGTCGTAATGACAAGATATTATGTCATGATTTTATAAAGAATAACATAACAATTAAAAAAAAACATATAAACATTAAACATATTAATTATTTGTAGTCCGACTGTTATTTATAAGGCAAATAGTAATTGCCTAAGTATGCATAATATATCTAAATTCCATAATAACAGAAAATCACACATTAGTATGTAAATATTTAAAACACATAGTAAAAATTGTTATGGAACACTTGTCCATCTTTGAAATAATATGTGAAATATTTTTTTATTGTTTTCTAATAAACATTCTTAAATCTAAAAACTATCAGAATTTGTTTGAAATATTCATAAACATCCATTCTCAATTATTTTTAAATATTTGTACTTTAATGTATAAACTAATTTTGTTATGTTTTAGGCTCATCGTTTAAAAAAAAAACAGAATCGATCGAAATGTTTTTCATTATTTAAATAATACTTAATTAAAATATTTGGGTTCATAAATAGATATGTAGTTATATGCAATTTGCTTAAATGTTAAAAATGTTTACATCACTTTTTATTGTCAAAAGTCAAAAAAGGTTTTTACTATTTTGCCGATTTCATTGATCATAATTTTTTACAATCTAACCATATTTATGTCATACCTATAATAGTTATTATTTTACTAGTTTTACTAGTTTATTATATCAGTAATTCAATTAATTGTCATAATACAGTTACACCCGCATGGCCCCATAGATTAATATAAGGTTTGGTGTCTAGTAAAGCATTTAAATAAAATTATGTTATAAAACGTTGATTGTTTTTGAAGTTCATTAATTATAACAGAAAGAATATCGATGTTTACTTTAAATAATTTATTCTTATGTTACCATAAAAATGATGTTATAATTTTATTGCTAACCGTATTATTCAACATTATTGTATTTAAGCATGACGTGCAGTTTTATCAAAAAATCTATTGAAAATAACTGCAGCCTCAAATCCGAGAAAACTGAAAATGCAACAACCCGATGAACCCGATTTACGACGAACAAAATTGTTGAATGTTTATTAAAATATAACTAAAGCAGAAAGGCGAGTAGCGTATTTTCGAGTGAAGCGATTTGTCCACACAAATATTTAATCCTGAAATACCTTAAAATTATCTAAACGTCTGGATAAAAAAAATCGTGCCGAAAGCCAAATACGTATACAACAGGTTGTGCACAAGCTGACGCGCCTGTTAATAATTATCTAATAATTATAAAAATAGTATATATTATCTTAATGAAAAAAATCGCCAAAAGACTTACTCGCGTAACAGTTGGATTCAAACACGGGATCCGCGCGAGATGCGCACGCTGTTTCAATTTAGTGTCTAATGGTCGCACGTGGACGTGCTTACCTATATAATAATAATATTATACAATTTAATAAAATCGGAATATTTAAAATCACGTGTAAAAAAATTAATATTATTCCGAACGACGCGAAACAATGAATGAATGTCGAGGGCACACGCTACGGCGCGCGGTATATTAGTCGAACATAGTGATATATACGGTATTATACAATATTATAATATGACGTGGGTGTGTATGCACTGGGAAAACGAAATGCAATCCGACAAACGACAAAAAATATAAAGGAAAAAAAAAAAACGTTTAGGCAGGTACACGTAGGAAAATGTGGCGTAAACGTGCGACAATTATTATAATTATGTGTAAAGCGAATTCGGCGACGGAAGAGGTGCGCAACGATGATGACCGGTTGCAGGTGGCGCAGGCGAGACGGCGGACGACAGTCGAATGAGCGGACGGCCGTGCTCGCATTGCCATTTAAACTGAGCGGTGCCGCGCGCGTTGTGACTTGTGAGTTGTGTGATAGTACATAATACGCCGCGGTTTTTTTTTTTTTTCCTGCGACGATTTCTCTTCCCACCGCGTATAGTATAATATAATATAATAAACGGTTTTACAATATTATAATAATATTATTATTATTATTGTGTGTTATCGTCGTCGTCGTCGTCGTCGTTGGACTGTACGCAACAGCCGACGTCCATCCCCCAACGACGACGACGACGACGACCGGAACCCGTCCACGTAATGAACGCGCCGATTACATATTCTGCATAACTGTAATGCCCGCACAAGCCTGATATTTATGTATACCGTACGCGCACATACCTAAATAGACAGGTAAAGTTAGATAGGAGACTGCAGTCTTGTAAAGTATTCGAATGCGAGCGTTTTAAATGTACTCTTTGTTTTTTTTTTTTCATTTTTATGCATGTGTCCAAGTTCTGAAGCAGAAAAATTGCATCAATCTTCTTCTATGAGGTGTCTAGTCGAAAATCTAGGTTGTACTTTGAAGGGGATAAAAGACAAAAAACGCCCAGTATTTAAAATTTGATAAAAACTAAAAGAAAATCTGCAATATTTACATGACACCAGTTTTAGACAAAATCAACTTTTTTTCCGCTGTTATTCAAAAATAAACAACCGTAGATACTTGAAATATTCACAATATTTATATTACCTTATTCACAACCTTTTTATAATTTTCAAAATATTTTAGTTTTTTTTTAGTTATTTATAGAAGATTAAGTTATTTACTTAATGGTTGTAAGTAATAACCAATAATACACTGTAAAATATTATAATATATATTCGATGATTTTCGAAAAAAATTACCGTATTACTGCGGATAGAAAAATAAATTACTATAATATAGTGATATAAATAAATTATAAAAGATTCTTAAAAATATAGACTAACAAGCCGCTCGGAGTCGTTATTCGTGTGATTATCATTAAATTCAAATTTAACATATCACCTTTCAGTAGGTTACCCAATGACGAGATACACTCGAAATCTATCCTATACAGCAGAGCGACTTCCCGGTTTATCGTGTTATAATACACAATGTATTCAGACATTCGAGACATTCAGACATTGAATAATATTATTGAAATGCATTTTATGAACAAAAAAATGTCACGTTTTTTATATCTTTTCCGTTATTTGTAAACAAAAAAAAAAATGTTACACATATAATAACTATAATTTTAAATTTTAAAATATAATCCTTCCCATAAAATGTAGTTTAAATATATTTTTCACCCAATTTCTATAAAAATTCTTGATATTTAAAATGCTAATTTCGAAATATCTACAAATTCATTTGTAAACATAAATAAGTTTTGGATAGAACTGAAGTATTCTTTTACAACGTGTCCATAATGTAATATATGTTAAAAAAAAATATATTAACTTTGCATAAAATATTAAAACAATTATAAGTTAGGTGAATCCATGAAAGGGGGTAACGGAAAATACAAATTACCCAATAACATTGAAAATAAAATGTAAAAAACAACATTCGATTACTTTTTTAAGTAGGTAGGTACTTTTTATTCTGAATACCTTTATAATATATGATTTGTATGAATACGTATCTTAACACAAAAACAGATATTCTAATCAAGTACCTATATCTAACTTAACCTATCTAACTATATAGATAGATAGGTATTTTGATACTTACGGACTATGCAAAGTGTGATTTTATTCACGAGCGACGTCGTATTATGGGTTTATTATAATTTATTATGTTATACTTTTATTACGGACCACCATCACCGCCTCGACATAGTTTAAGATATATTATTTACATGCCTACGTAGGTACCGTTTTTAAAGAAAAAAAAATATTCGATAGTGTTTGTCACGGTCGTCAAGAGTCAGGTTTTAACAGCGACGACAATCGCCACCACTGAAGAATGCTTTCTGCGACACGCGTTTGTACACACACACACATGTACCCATACAACATACAATATTATAATTTTTATACGTATAAGTGCATGTATTTTATTATAATTATATAAATATGTATATGGGACAAATGCACGTACTACGTATATTGTATATAGGTATTATCGTGACCGACATTTTCGTATCGTTGTTATCTATGAAAAATTAATATTCTGCAGCCGTGCACGTGCATCATGATATATAGTCATAATATTTTCCGTAGATGCGGTATTACAGTATTTTGAATGTAATTATATATTATGAACAGCGTAGAATGCAATTTATTCTAGGATATATAGGGAACAACACTTTATGCTTAAAACTAATTAATCGCCGCGAATTTGTGCGTGGTACCATACCATTTTATACAGAGCGATTCATCGTGCATGCTCCCCCCCCCTATTTTTACCACTAAAATTCATCAGTTTCACAATTTTATTAAAAAAAAAAAAATGTTTTAAAAACTTGTTTGAAAAAAATAAGCGTAAAAAAGGTATATAAAAGTATAAAAATAATTTGGAATATGGTATTTTAGTATATACAACGAAATATTAATAAACAGAATTTGAATTGATGTGTTGTTGAAGGATAAAAGGAAATGAGCGTATTTGATGAATCTTCCTGCATAAAATATATGCATAATATATTTTCAATGTATGTGCACATGTCACAGTTAACAAAATCACTCAGATAATTCGTAACGTGCCTACTGTCTATTGCTTATTATGAATTTTATAAATGCCTCATCCACGAAAATTCAAAAGAAATGACATAATATTCCCAAACATCTATACAATACATTCTAAAATCACAAAAAAACACATTGAAAGTTTTTTTTTTTTTTGTATACCAAATAAACATATTTCTGAATTTACCTGTATAAAATATAGAACTGTAAAAATATTCATAAGATAAATTAATTTAAAGTTTATAGCTAGGCAATAAAATAATACATATTTGTAATTTCAAAGATAATCTAATGGCACTTGTCATTGAAGCTTAGGAATAAAAAAACAATTTAACGTACTATTTCATGTACTATGTTTTTGTTACAATGTGTAATTTAGAACAAAACCTTATGTAAATACCATGTTAAAAAACCTATGAATTTTCTTGAAACATTGAAACAATTGAAAATGTAAAAACGCATAATCTAAAAATGTTTACATACTAAAATATCCCTACAATAAAAAAAAATTTAAATTCCAATTTAAAACAGTAAAGACAATAAAATAACCATTTAGGTAATAAAACTAATGGCAATATATTAGGACGTAAATTTGAGATAAAAAAAAATGCATCAATATTGAATATACAGATTACACTATTACAGAAGCTTTGATATTAAATACAGCTTTTAGGTTTTATCAATTAAAAAAAAAAATAGAAAATAAATAGAATTTGTAAATTTAATGCACTACACAGCGGTATCAAGTGAGGCATGTGTATATATATATATATATATATATATAAGTGCAACGATAAACATAACATAACGAAATTTTCACACGCGATTAAATAACTATCTAAAAGCCTAATTATATTGCTTACAGCTTTAGCTATGAAATAATTATATTTTATAATGAAACGACTTAGTATTGAATAATTGATATTTGTTAGGAAATGGTTAGATTAGTGTTTACAATTTATATTCGACAATCTTGAGATATACATTAAGTTAGACAATAAATAAACATCCACAATAATATGTAATATAGCCATAGAAGTGTCTACAAAGAGGCGAAACAATTAGAATAATTCCTTTTTCTATTAAAAACACAGAAGTATTTTCCTCCAACTGAATAATTAAATTGACATTTTTGGCTAACATATTGTCAAAACAGAATAACGTATATCACATGTGTACGACCTAAACTATAACTGATTATCTCGTACGATTGTAGTCATGATTATTTCTAGACCTGGGTAGTCAGATATCATATTATTAAAATAGAAGTGGACATTGATTAAGATAAATGTTAATCGTTGTCGCTCCGTCAATTCTGTGTGATTGAGACGGGCGTAACACGTTTGGACACGTTATCATTTTTGTTTTTTTTTCAAAATTGTTTTCACCTGAAAATTATAAACACGTTTGTGCACATTTATGAAAATACATTATGGTGTACAAATTATAACAAATTTTAAAAATAAACTGCATTATTGTAAGAAAAATAATAAATTAATTAAAAAAAAATACCTACCGAAGAAAAATTAAAGTGTAGGGAGGATTATCAAATTGAAAATAATACATTGAGTTGTATAAAAAAACAATTAGGACAACGTATTGCAACAAAAATAAATTAATCATATAATAATAAATTGAAAATAATAATAATATTACAAATAAAAATTAATTTTGGTAATTTGCACCACTTTTTAAGATTATAGTTTGCGCCACACAAAAATAAATAAAAAGACATTAAGTAATCTGCGTTATCGTATACCTACAAAAATTGTAATTTGCGCCACTTTAAAATAACTAAATATTTTTTTTTTAACAGATTAACATATTATTGTATTTTTTAGTCATTAACCAATCAAGTTCATTTGAATAGAAAATTAATAATATTATAATTATAAATAAATGTATATAAATATACGCACTCTATATATATTAAATAAGTCAATATTCGTTTAGTAATAAAATTTAAAAAAATTAATAAAATAAAAAGTAATTATAAATAAATGCATGTAGCAAAATAGTATACATTTTTGTAATAAAACATATAATTTTTGAAATAAAATACCTAGTTAAATGTAATACATAGCTTATTTGCCTTCTTTTTATATTTGTAGCTTAAAGATGAAACTAAGCCTTTTCTGTCAATTTTGTTTTGTCTGTAATCCTCATATATTTGTTGAACATTTTACAACCAATTTTTATTTTTAGTAGAATTTCGTTTTTTATGATGTATATTTTTAATTTTAATCAATGTTTCTGTTTGAAATCCTTTTAGTACGTCCAAAAAATGGTAAATAGTAGGATGTGGGTGATAGAAATCAGAGTTGAAACGTAAATGATATGATTTGCAAGCATTTGTAGTGAGAGCTAGTGACGCGATATTCGTAGCCCAAATTATTGGTGCAAATTTAACCTCTTCACTAATATATGTGTCAATTAAATAATTAGCATATTTTTGAAATCTTATGTCATTAGGATTTGATGATATAAAATCTTCAATAAAACAATCACTGACCTCATTTGGAGAAATAAATGGCAACCCAAATGTATGGTTTAGCCACTTACTTTCTTCTATTTTATTATTTTGATATATATTTAATAGGTTTAGTTCCTGAATTTTTCTACACCACGATTGAGTTAGATGAAATCTACAACCGAATATTTTAGTGTCATCCTACACTTGTCTTAATGCTGTATGAATTGCTTCTTCAAAATCAGATATAAATAAATTTGGTTTTGGATAAAGTTCACGTGCATTACACATTTATGATATTTTTATGTAAATTGACATAGGTTGAAGTATTTTTGTCTGTAAGTAATGCAAATAAAACTGGTATATAATGATCATTGCATAAACCATTCAAAAAAAAAAAAAAAACATTGCATAAATAACTTGGGATAAAATTCAAAAGTTCCATCCATGTATATAATCTCAGATTGGCGTAGAACTTTTAAATTTGTGTGACATAAAAATATTATATGACAGTTTGGATCATTGATTAATAAAAATTGCTCATTGAGGTCCGTTTTCAAATCCAAATTGCTTATAGTCTTTTGCAATTATTCCATTGTTTTTGGTAATGGTGCCACCATTTCTCTACGGGTGTTATAAATATTTCGCCGAACTAGTAATATATCATCGGTAGTGATTGTAAATTACATAAATTTTCAGAAATTTCTGTTCGTAACATCTTACTTGGTTTAGTATACAGATTTTCCATAGCTTTCCTCTTACATTCATTCGTTTAAATACATTTTTATCTATATTTGGTTGATCATGTCTGTTATGTTCATTTATAATTTCAACTATTTGTACAATATTTTCTAAAGATGTGTACACTTTTACAGTGCAAGTTCTGACAGTATAGTGCCACCGTATTGAAGAATTTTTAGATTCATGAACTTTTCTATACATAAAATTTTCAAATAATAATAAATCTTTGTCTCTCGTACATTTAATAATTTTATGGATTAGTTATACTTTTATATAATTTTTAAATGTGAAATGTGAAATATAAACGCACACGCAATTAATATCGGACTAACTGTAAATATCACGATACTGCTGTTCAATATTTATCGATATTTTAACAATTGATAATTTTTATTAGATTAGACGTAATCGATCTCGTCTTTACTTATTATTAGTAGAACACAACAATATTACGATTACCGATATTGAAAATGTGGTGCAGATTACATATTCCATTTCATTTTCTGTCGTGGCGCAAATTACAAGTAATAAAATTGACGCAAAATACCATCACCCGAAAAATTTGGTCAAACCTCTCAACGAAACGCGAATGACAAGCGCGGTAGATGCGTGCAGGTAAACGACAGGACAGTGTGCGGTAGACACGAATACCATCTAACATAATATTAGATCTAAATAATGATTATACTACCTGTTATAGTTCTATACTAGACTAAATCCAAATAAAATACCTTTGTGATAAATTGCCACTTTCCTTTTTTTAACGGCTTAAAGTGTAAAAATCCATAATGCATTTGCTTTATAGTTGGCAAAAATTCAATACCCAGCAAAGCGTGCATAACATACCTAGGTATTATGTAGCGTTTATATTATATTTATAAAGTTAAATTAAATCATATTCTCAACTCGTAATCGATAAATATATAGTTGTTATTCTTATTCATCAACAGCATTGTACCTATGTGTAAATCATATTGTGAAAAGTCAGGAACAAATAGATTCATTATGAGGCCATGTCTGGACATTGGCGGCGAGTGCACGATTGCATAGAAAAATAACAGTTATCCTTCAATATTTGTGATAACCTTGTGATTTAACCTTTACATAGGCCATACTAGGACCAAAAAAAAAAAAAAAATTAGCTGTAAATTTATTCTTGTAAACAGTTTGTTCATCTTTCAATACTTATGCAATTCGTTTAATACTATTATAAGCTCAATAACGAAAAGACGCGTTGAACTTATTCGAGGACAGATGCAAATAACCATGCATCATTTCCATTAAAAACAATCTCATGATTTACTTCATCATCCAAAGGTCTTACCACAGATGGACATTTATTAATATAATAATATGGTACAGCACCATTGTGTAGGTATATAATATACACTATAAATAGTATATTATTTAAATTTGTAATAATAACGATAAACTGCACTTTATATTGCTTGAATTTTTCACTTTAGAAATTTATATTTTTAATAAATTTCTATAAAAATTTCAAAAGCATAAAAATTAGTTTTTTGAAATAATATTACTATTTATTTATATTATATACATTATTGTACAAGGCAATTTGTGATATCACATTTTTTTAATTTTCTAATTTTGCATCACTATACTTATAGTAAGCATTATTGCATTGGTAATTAAAACATTTTAACTACACACTAATATACACAATGTGTATATTAGTTATATGTAATATTATATTTGCTTATGTGTATTACACATATGCACATTATATACATCATATTATTAATACATCATACGTTTATGATTTAATACTTATTGTCTCGAGATATCTATAAAATAACAATTTTCGACTTTCGTTTTACCTATGTTATTACATTAATTATAATATAACATAACCATTTAAATTCCAAATGGAAATAATATTAGAAAAATTAACTGGTGTCCGGAGTGATAATAGTCATCATCACCCGTAGGGTATGTTTTAAAAGTACGCGATTATCCCCCCAAGCGCAATCACCTGTCGAAAACTCATCCGGAGCCATCGAGGTCGAATTGACCGGACCGGCCGGCAATCGGTAGAAAACAACATAGCCTGTTTACTATAATATTATACCCACTGGTATTCTAACTATAAAACAGTTTTATTTCTAACGCCAGTCGGAAAAATCCGATCGGTAGCAAAAAGAGACTACGAGTTGCGTAGATACAGCGACTTATAAATGTTGATTATCATTCAGCCGTGGGTATTTATCGTGATAATAATCATTGGCGTTGCCAGGGGTGTGTTTTGGGTGCTCCCCTTGACGGTATTTGTACAAAAAAATATAATTACTATATAATTTTATTCTTTAGATTTCTACAAAATATGTTGTTATAATATATTTTATATGTTCTATTTCATTTTTGATATTATTATTTATATAATCAAAATTGATGACCATAGTGGAGAGTGTGTAAAACCCCCAAAAATTATATTATTTGAATAAAAAATTAAACATCTCTGGGAACTCGTGTCGTATGTTATCTACATGAACTTTGATCGGGTTATATGTTATCAACATTTCGGGTGATATCTACGCTGTACGGAGACTGATATTGCATGTATAACCTTATAATTATAAACATCAATAATACACTTCACAACCTACACTTTACATATATCATAGCTAGCAGACATATGACTTTCGGTTTGGCTCGTAAAAGTGGTGTGTACTTGAATTATTTTCAATATAATTATTTTATTATAAGTGAATTATTTTTATGTAATTTTTTTTTTTTTGTAAAATCAAGATAGAATATTTTATTGACTTTTATGGATATGTTATTAACAATGACAAAACGTGCACCAATTTTTTAAAACAACGTGGTGTTTTTCTCACTACTAAAGTATGCCAGAAAGTCAATTCAAATAATGAAGAACTGGCAGAGGAAGACATACTGTTATATATTGGTTTAATTTATGCCAAGATGTTTGCGTTGATCAATTTAAATATCATTCAAAAATGGGAGGAACCGGTGTAATAGTTCAAATTGACGAGTTGTTATTCCAAGAGAACCATAAGTATCACCGAGGACGTCTGTGTGTTGGCAATGGTACACCTACCATAACGCGTATTTCACCAGTCACATCTGATATTGAATCTGATAGTTCTGATGACTGTGAATCTGTTTACAAAAATTATGGGTCATGAGTACAAAGTTCATAGGTGTTCGAATTATACTGTAAATGAGATAAACTGTAAATGGTGTTACTGATCATAGATTTTTTTTATAGTTGAAAAAAGGGATAGAGCTAGATACGTTACTTCTTATTATTCAACGTAAAGTAGAAGTCGGATTCACAATTCACTCGGACGAATGGGTGGCTTACAGCAATTTAAGTGACCACGGCTATGTGCATAACATTGTAAATCACCAGCTCTATTTTATTGATCCGGACACAAGGGCCAATACCCAATATATAGAGCCTACGTGGAGACGTGTTAAAGTAAAATACATAAAAACACTTGGTGCCACCAACTTATTGGAACGGCAGATGATAGAAGAGTGGTGGCACTCACTCAATGCATCCAAGAACCTATTTTACCAGCTTTTTAAAGACATGAAAAATAGTTCTTTAATGTAATTATGCCCAGATGCCCAGACGATACCTACAATTTACATATTGCGTGGTGGAAAATTGTAGATAACATACGATGCCAACAAACAATTGTGGTAGATAATTTTTCATGTAGAAAACATACGACGCGAGTACCTATCTCTGAAAAAAAATCCTCGATACGTGCCTGATAATTATAATAACATAATGGTCGGATCACGTGGACAACTATACTGCACCCTGCGAGAATTGTATTATTTTAACTCCTACATGACGTCATTGGTATCTTCGATATTTCTAAAAGAATGCACTTTTATATTAACACCTGTTATTACATATCTGTTTAACACATCACTTAATTTCTGTATTTTCTCAAACATAAATATTGGAAATATTTATTCATATCGCTTGTATTTAAAAAAGTGAAAAAGGACGAGATTATTAACTATTGACCTATACCTAAAATATTGATTTTACCAAAAATATTTTCTAATGCATAACATGAATTTATAGGGGGGCCACTTTACTTTGATGATTTTAACTATAATATTTAAACAATCGATAATCGACTCATTTATTAATAATAACCAAATATATGTAATCTTCATAGATTTTAAGAAAACATTCAACAAATTCAATGTCAACCATAAATTATTATTAAAGAAACTTTTTAGATTTGGTATACAGAACACTCTCACTCGTGGTGGTTGTCTTTTTCTACCTATCTAATAAAACCCATTCTATAAAATACAAAAACTACATTTCTTATAAAATAATAAATATTTCAGGAGTCCTGCAATTACTGACAATATCACAGAACCATTAAAATACTCAAAAATATTACTATTTGCCAGATGAAAATATTTAAACCTATATATAATTTAAACGATGTTAAACACTTACAAACTGATATAAATAATTTTGTTAATAGGTGTAATGATAACAACATGTTTCAAAAATTGATAACACTATTATTTTTTTTTTTCAAAAAAACTTACAATTTCAAATAGTTACCTTATAAACAAGAAACAAATTAAAAGATAGGCATCATTAAAAGACTTAGGAGTATGATTTGATAGTAAGAGCTACTAAACTACTATTACTTCTACTAATATTTAACGACAATCTATATAATAGTAAAAATAAAACTGTATCGAGTTTAGGCTTCCTTAAAAAAAATTTGCAAAAATTACAACTACCCAAAATCACTGTGTGATACTGTAGCGATAGCACTTTACAGTTCATTGCTATTTGAAATGTAGATCTCTTATAATATTATCTGGATAACTAATAACAAAAAACTCTTAAACACATATGGTTTATTCAAAAATATCTTCTTTTGGATTTTATGCCATTCTTATCAAATACATTTAAATTATAGCGATATTCTAAAACATTCAAACATGAAATCGTTAAATAAATGTAGAAATGATCTACATTTATTATTTTATATTTAAACTATTAAATAATTATCTTGTTTATTGTCCTGAAATATTAGAAAAAATCTATTTTAAAATTTCTTCAAATCTGGCTTTAAGAAATACAAATAATATTCTATTTAAATAATATTGCTTGACTGTTATTTATGTTAAAATTATATTAAATACCTACTCGCCAGAAAATATTCTTATAAACGTAGAATTACCAACTCCATTGGTATAGACATATATTAATAGCATTAATAAATTGAAAAATGCATTAGTCTTTATAACAATTACATTAAATTAATATTGTTATTTGTTATCAAATTATAAATTAAGTTGTATTGTCAATCGTAAAATAAGCTGAATTGTAAGAAAAAATAAATAAGCAATAGTTGCCAGCATTTATTACCTATTATTAGTATTATTATTAATATATAACCTTCAAATCTTGTTATCGCATAATTATTATATATATTGGACATGATATATCCGTAAATTGAATAAAATAAAATTTATTTAAGACCAATAAAATATATATATATATTATTATACATATAAATATGCCCCCGAAAATTTACCTCCAACAGTACCGTGGTGAAATTGAAAATTATCAGAGGTAAGTCTAATATTCCAATCACTCATTTACTCACACTAACTCCAACAAAAGAATTTACTTTCATATCTTTAACTATCTGTCGCAGCAAATACAAACATACTAGTTGATAATAAATTATTAACCAACCACCCGCGACCCACAATCCTTAAAACAACTCTAAGGCGACACCTCTCGATTACCAGCTTCGCCACGCCACTGACTCCCAGGTCGTACTTATCGTCTTCGAATATTGATGTAAGAATATTTGAATTCATAAATAATACCATAATATGGCTATTATAATATTTAATGACGTATACGTATTAAAACGGTATTTTTTGTAAATTAATTTCAATTATTTTTTTATTTTATAATGATTTTGAGATGGCCATTGATTACAAGTTATAGATTATATTAATAATAGTAGAAAAAAATTATAGGAATTAGTATTTTATTTTGTGTACTGGGGTAAAATTTATGGGAGTGCTAAAACCTAAAGCACAGCATGAGAAAATAACAAAAATTAAAAATTAAATTCATTTCAAAAATTTTTTTATTTTATTCGTGATTAATTTAATTTGAATAAAATTCAACTATACTCTAGTAATAAAAAATACCTAACTGTAAAATATAATTATTTGTTTTCATCGAGTGTAAATCATATCACGGAGTCACGAACCATAAAGACAAGACATTCGTCAGCGATGAATTAGGATAGGAAGAAATCAGCAAAATAAAAAGATTTAGTTATATAGGTACATTTAATAGTGTACCAAAACGAATACACTGTCATTGTTAAAAAATTGTAGATAAAGAAATTATAGTAATTTGAGATTTAAATGAAGAATATAATTTAATTTCACTGAGAAAGCAAAATTGTTTTAACAACCAAGTTTTAGAATAAAATAATAACGTGAAAATAGGAAGATTCTTAAAATCATGAGACGTATTTTAAGATAATTGGTACTTATTTTTTTTAGATACCATACTTCAAATGTTGTTTTCACTTTGATTTTCAATTATATCGAAAACTACAGGTTTTGCATAAAATATATTCCCGTTTTTCAGTAATCTTTACTGGCCAAAAGAATAAAGACGATAACAGACAAAAAAAAAAAACCACATATTATTTCAAAACCAATTCAAACCGCTCAAAATCTAAAACTTCTACGCCTACCTAATTTTAAAAAATTTTCAATAACATTGTAGGCATTTAATTAGATATGATAAGTACTATTTTGATCAATTTAATCAATAGTTATAAAGCATTATGCTAACAACTCTACAATTTGCTTACCTAAATACAAATTGCGTTATTTTATAAAACATTATATAATAATATGTGATCCACTGCAATGTGTAAGTTAAATTCACTACCCAATAGTCCATTTCCATTAAAACATGACACCTTTTATTGTATACACAACACAAATACTCGTACATCAACTAGACATGGTGCATCGCAACACAAATATTTACGTAATATAAATACTAAAATACGCATACGAATTCATGGTCATACGGTAATAAATTATTCTGGACATATTTTGACTACATAGGTAGGTATATTTTCAAGTACCTATATAACGTTTTGCAACAAAGTTATGAATTACAACTCATATATCTATTATAATAATAATTTCTTCTTCGTGGCAAAAACACAGTTTACAATAATTTCTTTTCTCAAGATTCCCGATACAAAATCCAGTTATACCTGACAAGTGGGTATTGTATGTAGAATTTTACTTGTAAAACTACATTATCTTGCATTTAAAATCAACATATAAGTACACTACTATTGTTCGCTTATTACTATTATAACATATTGTTGCTATATGTACAGAATGAATTCAATTTTATCATACTTATAGATTAAGGTTTGGTTTGGTATAACACTGGTGTATTATTTTTGTTTGTTAGAAGGTACAAAACATTGCATTTAATGGAAATCAGTACGAAATAAAGAAAAAAATTCCGACGAAAAATTACAACACCATAATTCATCCAGAATAATTACATGACATGTGATGGTCTGTTCAGATAGGGTTCTACCACTGGATAAGTTTCCTCGTGTAAATATTTCAAAAGAAAAAAATGTATTTTATGATCAAATATATGCATTGTGCTATAGTGTACAGATTGTAAATATCTTAGTTTAATAAAAAAAAATAGGTACCTAATCAAAATGCACAAAATATAATTCATAACGTATGTCTGGTGAATAAACTATAAATAAAATATTAAAAAATAACAATATGTATAACATTATTATAATATACTTAAACATATACTAAAACTGAATAATATGATTAGTGATCAAAAAACTATATGAATGACAAATGTAAAACTATATATACTCTGGTCCTTGATAATTAAAAAAAATATATTTTGGAAAGTCACAATCAACGATCGAGTCAAATTTTATAAGAAAAAAATAAAATAAATAATGGACACATTTTTCAATTCACTATAGGTGAGATGTTGGAACCTTTAGTAAACGAACACGACATTTCTTTCGAACTTCAGAGAACGATGTGACGTAGCTTTAACTTAATATTATATTATGTACTTATAAAATACATGTTAGTATATTGCGTCATAAAATATATTGAACGAGTACATTATGCGTAATATTATAACAAACATAATATATTATACAACTCCGCATTGATTTGTGTCATCGCTCCTACTCCGATATCTGTACTTAAAATACACAATGAATAAACGCTATTGCTTAGGTATTAACAAAGTAGTTAATAAATAACATTTCAAACACGAAACGTATCGTGTATATATAATATAGGTACAAACCGGTCTTAAAAGTAGTATATTATAGATTTATCTATGTTATGATTCGTAGATGGATACTGTTGTATTATGATTCGTAACAAAATGTATTATTTCATATTCAATGGAATCGCACTTAAAGTTCATTGCCATCGGGCATCTATAATGCGCACCTATTGTAATTATTTCTGTTTATTTATTTTATTTTAACCTATAATAGGCTATACATAATATAATATGGTTATAATAACTATCTGTCTATCTAACTATTTGTCTATTGGCTGAGAAAAATTGTAATTAAAAAAAAAATTACACACAATTTTCTACGATTTTACAAAACTCAGAAATCAAATTTCATTTGAATAAAGTTAAGAAGTTTAGATTGATCTTAACTAAAATATAAAAATTGATTGTATAAAATGTAATAACAAATGCGTAAATAAAAACTATACATTTTAGATGATAATAATTTGTGTGCGAACATTATTATTTATTATAGCTAATAAAATAATACAGTGAGTAGAATAAAACATCCAATAATTAATTGATATAAAAATTATAATATTTTGCACTTTTATTTTAAGGAATGATCAAATTTCTTATGTTATTGATTTAATATCTACGATAGTCTTAAGCATAATACATGACACCTATTTACTTAACAAAATTATAGTTATCAAACTTTAAAAAATAAAAAATAAAATGTCATCTAAGTAAATAACATAAGTATAGTGTGCACAGTTATTATAATAGCATAATACCATACTATTATATGACGTTACAATAATAAGGCAGATAAAATATATAAATTTACATTTTAATTTGTCCCTAGATGTCAGAATATTAAAATTGTATAAAAATTAATATTCTCGTGATGTAATAAAGCAATGTCTACAAAATACTTCAGCATTTTATATTTTTAACACTTAAACAACCGTATTTTTAAAAAAAATAATTGCGAAGTATGTCATAAATTACAATAATATTATAGCTAGTTGCATGTATAGTTCAAAATTTTTAAAATAAAATGACATCAAGCCATGATAAAATGTATTTTTAGTTGCACAGAATTTTCTTATAAAAGATAAAAACTATTTACCTAAAAATATAATATTATATACTTTGCAGTGCACTTTTATATTTTGCTTCAAGTTATACTTATAATATAACAGTAGTCAGTAAAAAAATGTTATAAATCTTCATAAATATATATATGTAATACACAATAAAAATCCATTGTTAGTATTTTTATACTTTTTTAATGACAGCATACATTATTAAGTTTATATTTCAATGCAGACTATTTTCCTAAGAATTTTAGCATATAAAAATCGAATTTCAAACGAGTAGTTAATTAGTTGTAATTATATAAAGTTTAAATTAGTGGATACTCCTGTATGAAATAGCACAAGGGTACCTACATCGGAAAATTGTGGTCCGCTTCTCCACTCAAAAAAACTTTTGAGTTAACTTCTAATTAACTACTCGTTTGAAAATTGATTTTAATAAATTGAAATTCTCGGAATAATATTCTGCTTTATATGAAATTAAAAATATATAATATGTACTATATCATTTAAAATAGTAAAAATATATAATTCTTTCTTAAAAATGTTGTAATGTATGACATAAAATTTTGTAAGAAAATAATATTACTAAAAATGCTAATCATTTTCGAGAAAATAGTGTTATCTGCCTTTGAAAAAATTGCATTGTTTATATTATACACATAGGTACTATAATAATATGTGTATATTAAATATTTAGTATATATTATATGTTTATAGATTAAGTCCATAGTATATTTTAGTGGTATTTTACTAATATCCGGATTCCAATACTATTCAGATAATCCGGATATTCGAATCCAAATAATAAACTGATAAAATCCGAATTATCCGAATAATCCGAATAATCCGGATATTTTAAACTTGTTGCTTAATTATAAAAACTTAAATATTTGTTAAATATAATATGAAATATAATATTATTAACTACTACCAACTGCATCAACAGTCAACATATTTTTAAAACATTCCTTTATAATAATTAGATATGTGAAAATTTGAATTATTAGGATTATTCAGTTATTAAATTTTGGATTCGGAGATCCGGATATCCAAAAATCCGGATTTTTTACATCACTAGTATATTTATATGTTCACACATATATATTCTAAATATTTTTATGTTCGGTATCTGTTAAACGTTTAGTTTTAGTATTCTGTTAAATTAAAAATAACTAATATGTTCTATAATTTAATTTAATTTACATATAAAATAATCGATAATATTTCTACTATTTATTATAGCTTACCCATGATTTAATTGTTTATATTTATATTTTATTTGTTTCACATGCAAATTGTTTATAAAAGCATATTTGTAAAGCCATATAATAGGTAAATACTAAGGTGAGTACCTATGTAAGTAGTTCAAGTAGTGTTAAATCCAGGTATACTTCAGGAGAGGGGAATGTTCCCCTGACAATTACAACTGCCAACCAAATGTATTTATTAAATGCACAATACTCTTAAGGATTACCTTTTTTTAAATTTAAAATGTCTTAATTGTAGTAAGTAGGTAATAAATAATAATATAAATGACAATACTATAATGTATGACCAATAAAACAAAAGTGAACC
>JACXSJ010000780.1:14383-138717 GCA_014851325.1 Pentalonia nigronervosa | reverse complement strand
TCATATTCTGTCTCACGTCTTGAACTATACAATATTAGTAAGTACCTATACGTGATACGTAGCGTATTTCGTTCGTTACGTTTTACACAAAATCGTCGACAGAAAAATAATCCAGCCTATGGGCTATAGTATTATCTATTCATGACCACGTGTTAGTTAAAAAAGCAGTTTTTTTTTCGTGTTCATATAATTATATGTCAACATTTTTTCTTAACGGTTGTAGGTGCACCTGTATACTGCAGTTTTCATACACGTTTTTAAGTTCTAACGATTTTACTGTTGTTATTTGTACAAATATCGCACAGGAATTATGATGGTATCTTGAACGATATTCCATAACAAATAAATAAATAAATGAACGAATCGTTCTCGACATTGTCACCGAAAAATAGTATATTGTACCTAATACTGGCTACCGTTACGTGACCACGGTGACTTTCGAGGTAGGTAACCAATATAGCACAACATAGCACAAATGTTACGCCGCGTATAATTGTTTATGTATAGCAATTATAGCAGGCAGCAGCGCTAATTATAAATATACCCAGCCTGCGCAGTGAGCAATCCGTAGTATAATATGTATTTTTAAATTAGTGGTAGCGGTGACTTTGACGTGTCCGAAAATGAGATTCCACGGAACGGTAAACTCGAAAGAATCTAACGCAAGAGGATGACGTTGTGCTCATATTGCACTGTAGTTAAATTGTCGACGGTGTCCCTCAGCTTTCGACGTTATAAACATTACAGAGTCGGTTGAAAAAAAAAATGGCGGAATTCCGGTGTGGGCGAAAGATCGGTGATTTTTTTTTTTTTTAATGTGAAACTATCAGAGGACCGTTGTCGTGACTCATAAATACGGTTGACTCTCGGTAACTCGAATTTTTTTTCTCGCCCCTTGAAATGTCTTTAAGTTGTGTTCGAGGTATACAACTCGAAAAATACACACGTCGGACTTATTATTTTTACATATATTCCCGTTGAGATTCGAGTTACCGAGACTCGATTGCGATAATATAATAATAATATAACAAAGCGACCGGTTCGAAAATTCGGACGAGATTTACTTGCCCGTCGACGACGACTCTGTCCGCGCCGCGGTCGTTGCAGCCTCCGTCTTCGTCGCGGTACGCAACCCTCCGAGTCAGCAGTGGCGTTCGATCGGTGGCACCGTCGACGGCGATGGATACGGTGGCGTCCGTGTCTGACGTCCGCGATCCGCGTCGCTCCGAGTCGTCGAACGTCACTCCTCCGGCGCCGACTGACGTCGCTGATCCGTGGTGCTGTTGTTGTTGTTGTTGTTGTTGTTGTTGTTGTCGTCGTCGTCGATCGGAATGGCCGGAACCATCGTCTTCTCCGGCGACGGCTGTGGGCGCAACGGGAGGTACGGTCGCGTCGATGACAGACATTTTCGCCGACGAGACCACCAGCACGAAACGAAACGATAACGCGATTGTTGCGTATAGGTTTTGCCTATGATCGGCTGCCGTGGACGGGCGCCGAGATCCCGTTCGAACGCGAGGATATAATATAATATACTAACGACGATTTTACGTTATAATAATAATATTATTATTGTTATTGTTTCCGTACAATGATATGGACTGCGACTGTGGGTACAACACATTGATTATTACACCTTTAAAAATTTGTTGCGGGTAACAACAATATCCGACGGACGAATCGCGTGTATGAACGCGCTCCGACTCTTATCACAGGTTAATAGTTCCCCGCGATTGTACAACGTTTAGCTCAGACTTACAATCTAACACAACATGTTATAATAATAATAATAACTAATAAGTAATAACACGACGTATACCTGCGGTTCGACGAACCGCGTGCGAGTTCGATCATTATCACGGGTAATAGCAATAATACCTATATAATAATTCGAACACCGCGCGGGCCACCCGGAGGTACACGTGCAGCAGGTGTCGGTGTGTTATATTTGTACAGCTGATATTATGTTGTGCAGCGTGCGTAGGTAAGCGCTTTTTTTTTCTTTCAACGCGCGCTCGCTTGGCCCGCGCCAAAAATTTCGTCGCGCCGCAGGCGGCAAAATAGTAACGTTACTTATACAGCTACGGCAGAAGTATTATAGGTAACCGATATTATAGACGATGGTAATCGCGGTTACGGCAGTAACTAACTGTAATATTACTACTATAATATACTGTCTATAGTGTAAAGGTTTATTGTCGTCGGCCGGCACCGACGCGGCAACAGCCACGCTCGTGTAGCTCGATTGCTTGGGTTTTGCGGGTCCGCGTGTGCCGTGGTCGTCGGGCAACACAACGCGCCGAACCGTGGTAAGCGGTTGCCTAACCGAACATGTCGACGGTGACACATGGTCGCCTCGCGACGACCGCTTACGCTTAGTCCAAACGGACTCAAAGCTAAAATAGTCTGTTGTGGGGATCCTAAATAAGTTGCGTGGCAAGGGAGTAATCGAGAGGCGGCCGTCTCTGAGTTTCCTAAGGGGTGGTTGGACGACCTACAAAATAACCGAAAATATTTCCATCGAAGTTATTTTATCCGAAAGAATATTTATTATGTTAAAAAAGTATTTTAATAGAAAAGCATTTTATCCAAAAACTAGTCGATACGAAAATAAAACACCCGTAAATTATTTCATTCGAAAATATTAAGTCCGAAAATGAAACGGCCGAAAATAATCTCCCCGAAACGTAGTTTATCCGAACATTAACCTAGCTTTCGGATAAAATATTTTTGCTAAGATAATTTTTCGGATAAAATACATTTTAAAAGAAATATTTTCTGTTGTTTTACTTTAGATGTACATATTATTCGAAGAAATTACGGTTCTGTTGTATTATTTTTTTGGATTAAATACAGTTGGGGCAAAATATTTTTCTTATAATATATTTTCGGAATAAAACATTTTTCTGCTAAATTATGGTTCTGATGAAATATTTTTGGAAATTGTACACACTCTTAGTGATGGGTGGATAATGGCCAATAAATGTGATAATTTACTATTTAGTATTATTTAACTATGGTATTTTAATAATAACTTGAATAAGTAGTTTTAAATATGACAGTGAATGTACCCTTATCGGGTTATTGGTACTGTAGGGTAGGTTTAATACCAGACTAGTTTCTGAAAAATGTTAAGTTCGCCACACCACTGGTCTTATTCGTTTCCGCTAAATCCAATCATAATACGTACTATTTTTATTACTATCTTTTTTATTTTTTTTTAACATTACCTATTTTGCATTACCTAGAAGTCACCACGAGAAAACAGCTCTCGGCTTTTAACTGGTGAGACCTAAAAATATTATCCTTATTTTAATGTTCCAAGTGCTTCCAAAGTCAGAAATCACCCCAGCGCATCGCAAAAATAAAAGATCATATTTTTAACGTAGCTCGAAAGCATCTAAGTTTAAAAATTACACGTGGTGCACCAAGAGGTGGTTATTATCATAGCTATTTACACATTCCAAGTTAGGGTGAAATTATTAATATCTTATAATTTTTTTGGATTTATAACATGATTTTACATTTTTTGAGAATTAAAAAAAAAGAACTTTTCTATTTTACCGGACAGTTCTTTTTTTCCCATTTTTGGGGGGGATTTGATAATTTTTTTGGCCAAAACAATGTCGGTTGAATCAGAAGTTGGCGATCGAAATCGGTTTTAAGGTTAATAGCTATTTGAAGTCTCAACAAGTTTTAAAGTATAACAAGTTGTCACCGCTACACTCCGGTTGCCGGTGTCCGGTAAAGTAGAAATATACTGCATACTTACACTATTTTTATACTAAGACGATTACGATTGTATTTACGATTTTTACATTTAATGCTGTTCAAATATGCACATTCAAAAATTAATTGTTGAAGTTCCTTATTACAATATAAATTATAATAAAACACACGTACTATATAGGCATTTATACATATAGCTATTATTATAAATAACTTATAAGTACTAAATATGTACCTACCGACTACCTTAGTTCCTAACGTACTTTTTTTGTCACTTTTTTTACTAGTATAAACAAATTAATATATTTAAGATACTTATGCTTATGATACTATTTACTGTTATCAAATGATAGCTAGGTAGGTTCTTTAATGGTTTATTTATTCATTACCTTAAAGCAGTTTTAACAAAAGCCCATGTTATTATAGTATCATTTTTGTACATGGTATTTGTATTATTATTTATTTTATACATTCACAAAAACAATATTTGTATTCAATTAAATAGGTGTATTCATTAAATTGTAGTACAAATACATATTAAATACACTATAGTATACGTAAAGAAATTTATACTTATTAAAAATCATATTATGAATTTAATAATTACATAAAAAAAAGTGATAGTACAACACGTACTATATTTCACACGCAAAATTATAAATTATACTAAAATAATTAAGGTACCTACATAGCAAACTATAAATGATGTTTCTTGTAATAAAGTGACATTACAAAATAATATAGTACAAATAATTTACAGTGGTATAACTTTATTATAATTTTTGATTTATTACAGCCTATCAATAATAATAAGCAAATATTTATAAAAAAAATTAAAATATGTTACATAAAATGTCTTTTTTTTTTGAAACTATTAAACCTAATTTCTGCTTTTATTTATTTTTCAATTTAGTTTTAAATTCTTTGAGCATAGGTAAAAATATGTAAACTTATATTATGTAATATGTCGTAAACATTTTAAAGTTAAAAATTTCCAAAAGAATGTGGTATTGTGGTAGCTGACACGTAATCATTTGTTGTCTTATCATTATATGCTATATATTTTTATGTATAATGTATGGTTCTAAAATAGTTTATTTTTTTTGCATGTATTTCTCTTTATGGATTGTTTAATTTTTACCTACATTGTTTAGGAATTAGGAATGTTAAATCATAAAATGTACATTAGGTACTCTTAATTATTGTTATAATAACTAAATAACAGTCATACAATGTGGAATATGTACCTCTAAATGTGAACAACTTTAAAATCAATAATACATTTACAATAACTGGTGTGGTAAATTATATTTTAAACAAATTTATAAGACTAAAAATTATTTTCCTTTATGCCTTCAATTACCCACAATTAACTAAGCATTTATTATACAGCACTTTTATTTATTGTAAACAAATATTTTATAGATTGCGTATTAAAAAAAATAATTAAAGATAAAAAAAAATTATTTTAAATATAAGATTATCATTGTCGTTGTTATATACAATTTCCATTATCAAAATACTACAAATCTAAAAAGTCCACAACTTTAACAATAAAAATGTCTTGCTAAAAATAATTTATAGTAACATAAAATGTACTAAATTGTTATTGATTATTTTATTAACTATGTTACAAATATTACAAATGGTTAAGATAGTAGATCCAATATTAATTTACTGTTTCTTATCATTTTCTTTTATTTATATAATAATGAATAAAACAACATCTTGTTCAAATATGTAAGTTTTATTGTCTTTAAATCCAGATAAATTATGGTGATACGCAGTCCTTTGACTATAACTTGACTATAGCAATATTATAAAAATACATTAAATTACCTACATTATAATAAGTACAATAAACTTCACACGATAAAATTATAAAAACACTGATAAATTATGAATAAGTACTTTCATACTAATGATACTTATAGGGCACTGTCTACAAATAACAAAGTGTTTCCAAGCAAGCTGACAACGACAGTTATGAAAACACCTAACTGGTAAAGATTTTAAGAAAATAATTTCATATACAGTTTAACAATATGAAAAGAATGGTAAAATTCTGCAAAACTATACTGACCTACGTCACTACGTCAGTACATGATACATTGCGAATAAATTATGGTAGGCGGAACATAAACAATAGATACATTCAAGTAAAAAATATATACTCTTATATTTAATCAATTTTGATTCCGGTTATATTTTTAAAAAGCTTATACTCAGTATATCAAAATAATATGTATATTCCAAATAATTATTAGATATGTTATATTATTATAGTATTGATAAATTATGATAAACTATTATCTATTAACTATAACTTTGATAATTTACTTTAATTTAACATCAAATTTTTACAATGTATTATACCTTATACGATCTAAACGACTATTTAAAGACAACATAAGCAAAGGAATTTAATTCTTTTTTTAATTTTTTTCGATCTAAAGTGACAACAATAATTTATAGGACTGTGTAAAACATAGAAGAAAAATGTCAAGTAAAATGTTCTTTCTTTAAATTCATTCCACATTTATGTATATATATAAATCATGACATATTATTCGAAATGTTATTTTGAGACAAACAGAAGTCATGAATCGTCAAAAAATATACTACCTACTTAATCAAAGTCTTCAAGTTTGCCAATTATCATATCTAATATAATAACCAAACCGGTAGTCCAAGCCTGGGTTAAACAAAAAAAATTGTGGGTTTGTTATTGTTTTGAAAAAACACATCGCAATATATAATTTAAATAAATTAAAACAAAGCAAATTTTTTAAAAATACATTTACTGTTCACGGACGTCAAATAACAAAGACGGATATGAGTAACTTAAAAACTATAGGTACATAATTCATAAAAATATTGTAGGTACCTAAATTACACATGAGACGTAAAGAAGCAATTATACACAATCGGAGCCTCTAAGCATAAAATAAATTAATTGGCTACTGCCATATAGCAGTTAGGGACTTCGCGTATTTTTACTTTTTTATTGACACCTATGCGTGTAGTCACATAATAGTGGAACTGTATATTATACTATATAATATATATTCTCATTATTAATCAAATTATAATGTATTAAAGCTATGTACACATGAACCGTATTCATTAATTTCCCTATGATATAAGCTACACACATTAATATAAGAGTATATTAAACGCTGCAGTTTAACAGCGCATAAAATAAAATTGTTTTGATTACAGTTTGTAAGTGAAAGAATTGGTACACGCACTAAATAAACATGAAACATTTACCTGGCACGCGAGGTGTTTATTGTGACATACTTCATTTGCATGATGAATTGTATAAATTATAAAAATAAAATATAAAGATTATGAAAGATAATAATGTGTACATAGTTTCTCGAGTTCTATTATTGTCACCAGACTTGACATTGTAAGGATCATTAGAAATTATGCAGGTACATAGTGTCCATTTTAAAATTATTAATTACGCACTGAATTACACAAAACATTAAACTCTTTTATTCCTATCTGTAGAAATAATGTATGGTTTTTAATCAATAAAATAATAAAAAGTTGTATAATACGTTAAACTAGGTAATATTTTCAAGTTCGTTTTTTTATAGTATAGGGTCTATATTACCACGATTATTGTTTGATGAAAAAAACACGATAATATTGCTCTTTTAAAATTCGAATATCTTCTATTTTTTTATTTAATTCCTTATTGTTATTGTTAACATTCTAAAAACAATAATTCATCTTAATTTGTCTATTTCAGTACGTAGGTATAAATTTAATTGTATTTATAAATATATCAAAATAAAACGTACACTTAAGAATAATATGAGAAATAAAAAATAAATTGAAACACGGCGCTAAACTAATATAAAGTAATACGCATACGGTCTACGCATATATGTTTATAACTTTTCGCTTGTTTGGCAGTCGCTCTGCGCCGTTCACTGTACTCCACAAATTTTAATTCTAAATTACAATAGACAAAAAAAAATTGTTATATAACTAGTTGAATTAGAAAATTCACTGGTTTAATATTATGTATTAAAATTCATTACATATTACACTAAATGCGCAATACGCTGCAAATTATCAACAATACGTATCGTATTCAATCATATATTAACTCGTACTAAATAATAATTAGAAACAAACATACCAATTTATATCAGTTGAATTTCAAATGCACTCAATATACGTACCCATATAGTTATTAGTTATTTGCAGTTATTATGAAATCAATACTACGGTATTATAATATTTTATTCATTATCCACAACTTATAATAAAAACAATTATGCCTATTTCGGTACCTACTTGGTTAAACAAACAATATATTTTATGATTAATTAAATATAATTTAAAAAAAAAATGAATTGTATTCGAAGTAAATTTTTTTCTACGTTAACTAGTATCTATAATATTTTAGTATTAATAATATCTAATAAATAATTTATATATTATATAGAATATAGATATAATAAAAAAAATTATGGAGAATATTTTTTCTTGTTTTTTTTTTTTATAAACAGATATTATACATATTATATATAGAATATATAAAATATTCTCAAAAAAATACAAAATATATGCTTAGGATTATAAATTATGGAGCTGTAAATTTCAATAAAAATAGTAATAGTTCAAGCAATAATTTTGTTTAGTTATTGAGCGATAAATACGCACTGTGTGTCTATATATATAAGTATACTAGTTAATACTTAATACCATAGTGAGTAGTATAGTGACTTCTTGCCACTGTTTAAAGATGTGATAATTATCACATTTTCATTATTTTCCTGTCACGTAGGTGCTTTACAAAAAAAAAAGTCGATAAATGCATAACTCACTGTAGCCGTCAGCTGAACGAAATCTTATTATAAAATTCAAACGCTCACGTGTTAACTTCAAGGCCTTGACACTACTAATACACTTCAATTTCTTTTTACATAGAATAAAATCGTAAAAACTGGGTGTCCATTTTAGCAAACTTCGCGGAGACCAGAAGCATAGCGTAGATATAAAATGACAGTCATTAGTATTTAATATACTTAAAAGTTAATACCTGTATGTTGAAAGTTTGAAACGACAGGCGGTTTACCTTTAAAAATTAAATAAATGAATTCAATCAAAAAAGAACTGAAAAATTATATTAAAAAACATATTTACTCGTATATTACATATTTGTATTATCTATTATATTGCATTTACATTTTTTTTAACCTTATTTTAATTCTTGTGATTTCTAAACATTTTTTTCTCGTAAGTAACCATTTAAAAATGTATTCCTAAAAAAATATTTAAATTTTTGTGACAGTGCATGTATTTTGCTTGTTAAACTGGTTATTTTCACAAATTATTAATTGTGTAAGTATCAAATTTACATCTAAATAACTCCATCTTTGAGAAATCATTAAAATAATAATTTTTACGACGACAAAATTTGTTTAAGATAATCTAGATAAAATAACACATTAACACGTGATATATGAGTGGAGACTTGGCAAACCAAATATAAAAATGAAAATTTCATCAAAAAGTATTACTGCTGGGTAATTCCGTTCAAATTATTTTTTTATGTTCTTATGGATTACTATTCACATAATACATGCTTATTATAAATAGATTTACAAATTGTATGTTTCAAATAAATGTTTAAAAAAAATGTAAAAAACATTAAGTTATGTTTTTTTTAATATACATTATTAAAAATACATGGTTATTAAATATCTTATATCTTAATGCTGTACCTAATAAAACCATAATAACCTCAATAATATATATATATAATAAAATAAAATAATATAATCTGTATTTATAATATTATTTGTATAAAACATTCAAAAGTAAGCTTAATTGATTATACACAATAATGCTATAATATGTATGTAGGTTAGGCATATAATGTTACAGGTTATTATTCAGTTAATTTTATGTTGCGATCTAAATAATGAAAAAAGTAATATTTTATCCCAAACAAATAAGATGTTCTCGTTTTAAAATGTATTGAAAGAGAATTTGAATAATGATTTCAACAAGTTCCATTGAATATTTGTACTGTTTGATTGAATAACGACAGTAACAATTTTATTTACGGAACAATAATCATATTATTCATTTTTGAAATATACCTTTTACCTATTGGCTATAACATAAAATACGTCAAAATACTGAATATAATATATTAAAGACATAAAATCATCTATAAAACTCGTCATCAACAGGTGTTTCTGTATAATATATGCGATATGCCTGAACACAATAGGTACCCATTGATATGGTACATAAAGCCGCGGAATGCGTTAAAAATAACAAAAAACTGAAAGTAAACACCGATCGTATTCACAAGGTAATATCGTTTTACGATTGTATATTGAAAAAGACTTGGCATTTTTTCAAAGGAGCTGTTTGATTTGGATTTTGAGCTGACAGCTAATATTGTAATAGCATACACCTACCGAGTGTCGGATAACGCGAATTGATATAATTATAATTTATTGCGCGTAGAATCTGTAACGTATGAAAAAGTGCGCGTTTAAACGACGGTTTCGTTGACAATGCCCGGCTTTTATGACCAAGTATGCGGTGACTCTACTAATAAGACCGCGGGTATTTAAAGGCAGATCGGGAAATAGATTTTCGATTCCACTCGCATGATGAGCCGCGATCGTTCCTCAAACCGTACGGGGGCGGGTATGGCTATACGGAAAACACCGATGAAACACGGGGCGTGCAATGCGCAGTTAATATAATATATTGCTATACAAATATAGTATATTGCACAGACACCAATCGCGTCGTACATATATCCGTCTGCGATTACCCATTACGTTATCGGACACCGGATATTATACGGACGGCGGTGGGGCGGCCCGGAAGTGTCGAAAACAGAACGGCGCCGTTATTATTACTCTACGGCGCGTCTTGAGAGCGGTACGCCATCCATTTCACGACGCGTTAAAAAAATCCCCCTTTTGGAAATCCGGGCGTAACGACCACGGCCAATGCCCACGCTCGCGGCCGGGTCGGCTGACGAACCGCGCGCATAAATATTATATTAATCAGGATGTTCGCGCGCGCGGGGGGGGAGGGGGGTGTACGTGTAGTAATAATTGAATCAGGAAGCTTGAAATCACGAGCCTTGTTGTTCTGCCGCCGCCGGCATCCTAATATATAATATTACAGTACGTGTTGTGCGCTATTGTCGTCGCCACGCGGCCGGCCCGTTTGTAAATGCAATAACAATAATTATTATAACGCGTTTTAATGCGTGCGCGCGCGGCGGCAGTGGGTCAACCGAGTGCTAACGCGAGGTCAGACATGTGCGCTGCATCGGCATCGGAGCGGTCGCTCAGCTACGCCTGGCACGGCCTTGGCACGTAGACACAAAATTCCCTTGCGTAGCACGACGACGCGGCCGCTCGAATGTACCGCGATAGCTGATAAGTCCCCCATCCCTCCACAACTATACCGCAACAGTCCGCACGGGTTCGGTATTCCCGTTTGTTCCGGAAAACCCAAAGATTTCATAAAACCTAATTATTACGAACGATCGGGTGTTGGGTTAGTACTAGAATTATACCGCGATTGGGCAGTACCTACAGACAAAACGGCACCGTTCCTCGGGACATTATGCACTCCCGCCGCACGCACCATTACAAATTACACGGTTTCCACACTTTTTCTCGGTACACCGGACTGCCTGCAAAAACTCAAAACAAAATGTGCAAGATTTATAGGTTCCTTTCTATACAGGCGTATCGCATAAAGCAGCCGGGTAGAACAGCCGTTCGATAACCGAAGCTCCGATGGGCGAACACGACCAACACAGGAGTTATTGAAACGTTCATAATAATAAATACGTTTTTTTTTTATTATTATTATTATTATTATAATAGTTGCGCCTATCTCGGTTTTTAAGTGTTTTTTTTTTCGTTTCGTCGGCAATACACCTGATTGAATATTACTCGTCGTAATTCTTCTAAAGAGCAAGTTGGTATTGTAATGTTGCTAGCAACAGATTGGCGGTGCTCTTATGTATGTTTTTTTTTTTTTTTTTTTTTATTCTAAAATAGTTATTAAAAACATAGTTTGAATGTTTAGTTAATCGGTCTGTGTAAATCAGATCATCGGTGGATTGAGTATCGTGGTACACAAAGCGCTCGAATTTTATGGGGGAGGGGGAGGCGCATGGGAACTCAGCTCATAAACTAGCTTTTGATTTCAATTAGCGTTCTCGTACTACATTTTCCTAAAAAGACGCATGGGTGGGTACGTAATATTAAAATATTAAATGCCAGAAAAATATGTATTTTTTTTTTTTGGAACATATTCAATTTTATAAAATATTAAATAGGTACCCACTAACTAACTCGTGATAAAAAAAATGTTTTTTTTATCAAAAATCAAAATTGTTAATACTTTAATAAAAAAAATCAATTTAAATCTGGTTTCAACATAATCTTACCAGTTATCTGATTTTTTTGAATAAAATTATCAAAGTTATTTGTTGAAAATGTAAAATTGCATGTTGTTATAAATAATAACAAATATTTATAATTTTATACATTATTAATAAAGGTTTTTGTTGTTAACATGTAATTAACATACTGTTTTGAAATTACCACTATTTATTTAGTGTTAAAAATGTATTTATTAATTTTGTTATGTATCTCTATGGCTCTATACGTTTTCAAATTGAATAGGAATTATAATAATGATTTTTTTTCGATATAACTAAAAAAAAATGAAAGTTTGATATAATGAAAATTACAAAATTATCAACATTTAGTTAAAAATATTATTTATTAGGAATTATTTAATTTAAAATATGGTTGTAGTGATTAAATGGACAAAGCACCTAACGGGCTAGTATTAAATTAATGTTCAGTTGGAACGCTGTTTATTCAATTTCTATTTGAGTTGCCTTTCTTTAAATTTCCCGATTCGAGCACTGGTGGTACGCCAGCGTACCTGGTATCTAATGTTTTATTGTAAGTTAAAAAAGTGGAAAACTGAGAGCTGTGTATGAGTGTCTAGTCATCACCGGTGTATATAGGACATGAGTGGGCAATACGCTTGCAGCAGATTGTATACAAAACGTTTGTGCATACCATACTGGCATACTGCATGCAGGATACATGCATAGTGCATATTGCGTATAAGTTTAAATGCAATCCAATTCGGTGTAATTCACTTGTGGGAATTTATAATTAAATTAATGAAATTAACTCTAATTGATTATATTGGTATCAATCGTGTCATAAATAAGAAATATAATATAGTACCTACTACCTCTATCTAATTAAAAATGTATAGCAAATTTACGCGTCATAATATGTATAGCTAAATACTGTACTGATATTCCTATATGGGCATTGTACAATAACTCATAGAAGTGCTTAAATCTTCCTGGCAGGGGTGCAGAATTTATGGTAACACAATCCGTGTAAATTATTATTGTGTTTTTAATAACAACTTATTTATATCAGTCATGGTTCAAGATATAAGATTACCTAATATTTGTCAATTTATATAAACTATACTTAAAAAAAAATAAATAGCCCATAGGAGGGACAGCTGCCCTTTCTTGCCCCTTCCTTGCGAACGCCTATGAGAATAAGAACCAATTATTCATATAAGAATATTCGACTTTTAGCAACATAGTGGATGACAAATTTGAGTGATTTCACAATTCGATATTTACTTAATTTACACGAATATTATAGGGAAATAATTCATCTATAGCTGGCATCTATGTATGACCTAGTTTTCGACTTTGTTTAAACTTTGAGAACGTTAATGACGTAAACGTTCGTCTTTATATTCAAGTATTTAATTTTTATTTATCTATGATTTATATCAAATATGTTTACGCACGCCAAGATACATCACCGGCATATTACGTCAAAATGTGAAATGATATGGACATTAAGTGTACCTAACACCTGTAACGAGTGTTATTGTTTCTACGCGACGACAAAAGTGTGTAGTGTGAGCGCGGCCACGCGAGGAGTCCCAAACTTTAGAGGACCACAAAATTATCGATGTGTTTTAGTTTTGAATAATTAGATCCTTGAAAACCTCGGGGAAGTATAAATACAAATGCATATGTGAAACTCGTCACGTAGGTACAATTCTATAATAATTATTAATCGCACTGGACCGATTTTCATTCATGTCTACGTACATTACCATGAATAATAATGGCTGATTACAATTCCAATACATCAATTAACCAGCGCACAAAATGATGGGCATATAATTATTAATTAACATATAGGTCAATAATATCTAGATCAAACCAAGTATACATTTCACACTTCCACACCTGCCAGAAGGTCATCTTAATAAATTACATATAATCCCACTACCTATACGTCACTTTAATGACTGGATATATTATACATTTAGTGTGATGAATAAAAGTTTCCTCTTGAGTATCATTATTATGGCAGTGTAAAGTTAACTGCAGCGGACACGTCGTAGTTCATGTAACGATATAATATAATATGTGATGAATGTTCTGGATAAAACTACTTCTTTTTGACTTTTTGAAAGTGTTATTCGATTATTCGATTTATTATTTTTTTTTAATTAATCACCAACGTTTTGTTTTTGTTGTGTATTTTGTAAATCGAGAATTTCTGATTTTTTTTTGTAAACTGGAACGCTGTAACCTTTAATACTATGAAAAAACAATTGTCGGGAACTCTGCGAAGACACGTGAGTTCATTATAAACCAGTACGTAACAATATATATCAGAAATCGGTAAAGAATGTTTGGAACGCCGAATAATGATGATTTCTTTTACGTTATAGGTATCTATACAATTTTCTAATCTTTATGTATGTCGTATACTACTCGTATATATTTGAGTACCAATTTATTCAAAAGTATTCGAAAAAATACGAGAATGCCATAATGTAAATAGTAGTGTCAAATTGAAGTATAAACAAAAAGAATATATAGATAATAATTACAAGTAGATTTCAAAAACTATTTATTTCATAAAAAAAATTTAGCATACAATTTTTTCTCAAATTTTATCAAGCCTCAATATGTAATAAATTTGAAAGTAACTAGTTTATAACTTAAGACTATAAACTAACAAAGAGTGATGGTATTGTCAACATTGTAAGTAATATTTAAATTTTAAATTATAATAATTATGGAGTTGCAAAATTTTTAATTACTAATCAATTTCATCAATTTAAAAAGCTATCAGTCTATCACAATAATTCTTTATATTCTCAAGTAACAATTCATGTATTAAAGATAGGTACTATGTATTATAGTACCTAAAATTCAAAAATATATATTTTTTCTATATAAGTTCTTTTTTTTCATTTAGGGTTTTTATATACAATAAATAATTAGGGATTTCAGATCAATTTAGGTCAAGTGAAATTATTCTCAAGTCATCTGGAATGTCCAAGAAAAGAGTTTCGTCATTAAAATCTATTTGTCGATGATTATTTTGTACATTATAATTAGCATAGTCTGTATTATTTAATGTTTCTTTTTACACAATATTAAGAGTGTAACGAGGATTTTTTTATGATAAAAGCACAGTTTTTTTCTTTTTACTCGATAAAAAGAGACTCACAAAATTCTGTTCATAAAAACTGGTGTTCGTAAGTCTACACAAACATAATCAAATGTTTAACCCTGAACCTTGTAAGTAGTCATAAAAAATGATGATCTAACGGGAAATGTTCAAATTTTTGTCTTTGCACGGTATACAGCCAAGTTGATCTTTGATAGAGTCTAATGTAATTCTTGAAATGTAGGTACACTTCTTTTCCCGAATATTCTCCCGTCATTATGTTAGCTTTAATAATATTACCACGTAAGCTACTAATATTATTTTTGAAATTGACATTTTTGTATTACTTTATAGAAACATAAGTTCCGAATATATTTTTATTAAATTCTTTGGAAAAACCAAATAATACCAATAATTGAAAACCAAATAAAATTTCAAATTTTCGTAATTTTTCAAAATTTTCAGCATAATTTAAAAAACGTGAACTTTTCCGGAGATAAGGTCTCGAGACCAATAAATTCCATTTAACAAAAAACTCATTGTAAGGAAATTCTGATGATATACACGGGGCCCGTTATTGAGAAAAAATATACAGACGACACACACACACATGGAATTATTGCTCAGTTAATAAAGTAGGTATAATAAGATTTATATTTTAAACTGTCACCGTGATACATTTCTGATAAAACAAATTGCATTGTGTTATTTTTTTCGGTGTAAAAAAAGCATTGTTCAAAATACCAGTGTGCATTATTTATTCAGAGGTTTATTTTTCTTATCTACTCTATACTTATTACAATATCGAAAAATAGTTATTTCATTTTATTTCTCATTAATAAATGTTGTTTGGTTGATGAATCGAGCATTCGTACGACCAACATTTTACGAGTTACAACACATTTTATATTTTTATTATCATATCTTATACTCTAAACAATAAGTTGTCATTTGTACTATTGAATAAAACAGAATTTTTATTTTTAAACTTTATGAATGTTGTGTACTATTTTAAAAAAACTATCACTTCTAACATACAATTTTGATTGTTATTAAAACATAATAATAATTGACAGCAGTAAAAGTAATTGTAAAAGTTAAATCTAATAATTTCGATTTTTTTCCAAGCGTTGTATAAACTATAAACTATACACAGTATGTATCTACACAGTAATGTAAATAGGTACCTTTGCGCTGAGTATATAATAACTCATAAATATACAATTTTTTTTTAAACAGCAAAAGGTACCTACTGAATTTCTGGAGATAACAAATTAAAAATCTAGAGTTCCGTCATTCGCGAACCTACAATAATAAGGCATATAAAAAATATGAACTATAAAAATGGCATTACAACACATGGCATAAATTATTAATTGTTGCGCGATTTTACGACTCTTAATGACAAATGGTTATACAAAATAATTATGATAAAAAATTAAAAACGCGTAGTGTCATAAAATAAGATAATTGAGTACTTACTTACTTTTATTTTTTGTTCGATATTTCATAACATAATCATTATAACGAACAAAATATAAACGAATTAAAAATGATTAATTTTTATGTTTTAATCGTTTTATATTGAAAAATTAAATGTAATTCAAAGTGAATACTAATTAAATCACGTCCATCCAAGTTAAGAAATTCACAATACAAATGTAAAACATATTAAATTATACAAACGTAATTTTAACTAGCTAATTCTACTCTTCACGTAAAATATATAATATGTAATTTATTTATTATACCCATCTATTAATTAATTACATTAAGTTTTGGAACGTATATTAATAAAAATAATGCTAATCGAAGTAGTATGAAAGAACAATTTACAGTAAGTATCAAATAAATGTATGTATGGAAATATTACATGTAGATTAAATAAATAAGTTGGTGTATTGTTTAGTTTAGTAATTAGTTGTATACAATATATTATTATTATATATTTATTCCTGAATACTTAAATGTATACAGACTTCAGTCTACATACTGTGCCCATATATACCTACTCCATCAGTGGTTCTGGTATGTCCCTTAATTATTATTTATTACTACCTATACTCCGGCCCACGAGAGTCCGACCGTAAACCGACCGCACAAACTCGTTCGTCGCTGGGCATTGTCTATTAGTGAGAGTAGTGAGAATAAATTACGGTGGGAGAAAACCCGTATCCCGGACCGTCAGTCGGATGCGCGGAGCACGGTCGTTCTCTCGTGGGCTGGAATATAGTTCATATTTTTCTATGGCAGACTTGCGGTCAAACTGTCCGAGTTAAAATCATGAAACAGATTTGAACGAACACGACTGCCTCATCCATCTACTATACAACCTAACCTAACATATATATTATACATTGATTATTATAATACTTATATAGTTATATCATTATATAAACCGGCAGGCATATAAAGTGATTTTTTTTTTAATTTAGAACACTTATTATTCCTGTAAATGTATGGGTTTTGTTAAATTTTTTAATTTGAAGTTTCTTTTACCACAGAATCGGTGTATTTGCATGCGTTTATTTTAAAATGCAAAATATGTAAAATATTGAATTAATATATTTGAATTTATAACCATTTAAAAACTTTATAATTTATATTCATATGTTTGTTACAACAAAATTTACAAACTATTGGTCAAATATTCAGTTATTTTATTCAAATATTTTGCTTAAGAATATGAAATTTAAAAATCACCCAGTATAAATTATAATATTATAAATTGGTTTGTTTATTCATAAAAAGTAAAAATGAGAAAATGAACGAATGATTTTTAAAAAATATCTTGTTTACTTAATTTTATTCGGTTATATTGTATCGCAGTACGCATGCATACCCTAAAAATGTAAACAATTTACATTTCTACACTTAGAACTAACTATCGTGTTTCAAGTAAGCACATAAGTTACAACACAAAATCAATAAGATATATTCTTAATAATATCTATATATTATAATTAATCTCAAACACGCTCTTATATCTATTATACAGTATTATATTTTATGGTTTTTTTTCAATTCTTATCAGGTGAACGCTCTTTGAACGTTTTTTTTTCAAAATATCTATATAATATTACTGACAAATCATACAATTCTGATATTTAAAACAATTATGTTTATTCATTGTTTACGCTATAAACTATAGCAGTAATCTATACATCCAAGTACCATCAAATCTACTACATAATTACCCAATTACGTCCGCTAGCCTATCTACAACTATCGTATTTTACTACTTTGTATTCTGATGTATTCATGCATCACACATAAATATATTCGTCAATAATTATAATAAAATAAACTCAGACGTTATGCATATATCACAACTATTAATAACAGACCTTTATAACCTGAACTAAAGCAATAATACATTTTTTAACTAAAATTGTATAGCCTGTATCCAACTATTTCTAAAAATACGCTTTTAATGAGTGTTTTTTAAAACTGTTATACAATTTACCCCAAAATTGGTAGGTTACAAAATACCCTTTGATTGCTTTTATTATCCTAATTTTTCTATACGTATTATTTAAAATAAACTCATTACACACTACTAGTTTTATGATAACCTTGCAATTAATATAAAAATAATAAGCTGTATCATAGATAAGCTGAGAGCTTACACATAATTAGAAAACAAAACCCCTGATCTGTTATCTATCTACCTATTTCATATTTAGTGTTAAAACTATAGTATATAACTTTATTTAAGCATAAATAATATTAAACATATAAATATTTAATTATATGATAAATATAAAGTGTACTATAGAGATGAAATTAAAATAATTTGCATATTAATCTCATATATTTGTTATAATAATGTATAATATACATGATGAAGAAATAATCATTATTTTTAATTTTTACATTTCATTGGTATTAAATTTGAGTACTAAAAAAATATTTATGGACTATTGTTAATACAATCCACGGAAGAAGAATGTTTAAACTGGTTTGAACAGACAAAAACAACTAAAATGTGTAATGAGTTAATGACGTAGGATTGTAAGAATATACTATTGATAAATTATAATAGAACAGGTACAAAAATAGTCAAAACAAAACATTTTTTCTTACACTATGATGCAAGGTCTAAGTCTGTGTGACTATTTTATACAGTAATTGTCTATCACTGCTATTGTTATGCTTGCAACTAACATTCAAGAACACCGTCAAAATTTATGATTTCAAATAATATCGAATTGTATATAATATACTAGGTGCTAAAACTGGCGATTCATTTAACGTAAGACATTCATTACTTTAAAAGCAATTAAGTTTTAGAAAATATTTTTTATATAGGTAATTATAAGTCGTTGAAAAACATTTTTATAAAAATAATTATTTTTTTATTTTTATCATTATTATTTTTTAAATGTTTATTTTTTTTAATGACAACATGCATTTTTAATTCCTTATTTCAAAGTAGAATATTTTTTGGGGCACCTACTTAGATACATAAGAATCAAATTTCGTACGAGTAATCAATGAGTTATAAGAAAAAATTTAAAGTTTTTTTTTTGGTGGTGTAGAGTGATACAAGAGTATACCTACCCCGCAAAATGTTGATCAGCAACTACTCCGCCCATCCAATATATAACTAATAAATTATTTTTCCAAATTTTATTTTTATAGATCAAAATACCCGTAGATATTCTGCTTTGAAATAACAGAAAAATAAAAAAATTACGCGGCCATTCAAAAGAGTAAAAAATTTAAGAAATATAATTTTTTCCAAAAATAATGTAAAATATTTTCCAACGACTTAAAATTATGTAAGAGAAATATTTTCAAAAACGTTAGTGTTTTCTGAAATAACAATTGTCCTACGTTAAATGAATCACTATTCACCCCATATACAGAAAAATATGGTATTCCGGCGTATTCGTATATAATAGAAACCATTGTATTCACGTATTTCATAAATCCTTTCATCAATTATGTTTATATGCTTTGTATACACGTACTTCGATCGTACATATATCTGGTACATTGTTATTTATTGAAAAAATATATCAAATGACTAAATGGTTAGATATTAGGTAAATCCTAGTTGATATGAATGTTAAAGTTGTACATTTTTTAGATTTTGAGCGGAGCGATAAATATATTGATTTTACAATGTTGTGTGCTTTTTTTAATTTTTTTTTTTTGTGTCTGTCATCACGTTTTAGAGCAGTAAATGTACTCCAATTTTCTTCATCAGCGTCTTTATTAATAGGAAAGTGAATTTAGTTAATACTTTGAGGAGTTAAAAGTAAAAAATTCCCAATAGTTTTTAAACACACCGAGAAAAAATAAAAAAAAATTAAGGAAAAACGAGAATTTTTTCGCAAAGCAAATTTTTAACAAAATTTATTTTTATTTTTAAAGGAACAAAAGAAATAAAGACCGTAAATACATGAAATTGTCAGCGAATTTTATATAAACATTTTCTATATACGATGAAATGTTCAAAATATTTGGACTTTTTTAAACTAGTTATAAGCATATAAATTTTTGGGTTTTTTTATTTTTTTTTTTATTATTACCGATAAAAATTTTTTCAATCGGTCAAAAAACTTGAAAATTTAATACAATGTTTTTCATAACTTGTTGTATGTGAAAATTTTAAAAAAAAGTTGAGCGTAAGTCACTAATAGTTTTTTGTAAACATCTAAAGTTCAAATTTCGAGAAAATACGTAATATTACGAAATTGTGCAGTTATTTGATTAGGAATTCATAAAATTTTAAGGTACACATTTTTTTTTATAAGCATTTAAACTTCAAATTTTGACCAAACTTATCAAAATCTCGAATGTTTGCAAATTATTTATTAGTTAAAAATATACAAAATAATTAGTTTTTTTTAGCTAAGGATTAAAAATTTAAAACAAGGTTTTTCGTAAGTATTTAATAGTGTAATCAAAAAATTAAAAAATATACTAAAAAAATAATTTTTTATAGATATTTTAAGTTCAAATTTGGACGAAATTAGATATTTACATGAAGAATAACAGTGTTAGTTATTTCGTTGTAATTTAAAAACATTTTTTGTGAGTGCTTGAAACTTTTAAAGTATATTATACTTTTTTATATACTTAATTAAACTTTCAAATGCAACGTTTTCTTCAAAAATTAATTCAGCCTACTGTATTATTAATAGTAAATTTAATTTTTTTAATAGCAATAATATCTTAAAATACACTTAGTTATGTAGGCTGACAGACCATCTTCGTTCAGAATCGCTTTTCGTGTACAATGATTTATATTATTGAATTCAAATTTAACACATCTATGAAAGTACTGTACAGCAGAGCGGTAACCATTTGACGACCTTTTTTCTATTTCTAAAGTGAAGTCTATACAACGAATTTTGATACGCATCAATGCACCATGTCATAATATAACTTGTCTTATGTTCTTTACATAATTGCTAATAGCCAATAAAGATTTCATATCATACCATCAAAACATTTTCAAATTATTTAACTGATAAATAGTTATAATTCTATAACTCAGAGCATTGTTTTTAAGATATTAATATTATATGGATAGCAGTTGTTGTGAACTCTGAAGTCTGAACAATCAAATATATATCGACACATGTCACAGCATAAAAATCGCATACCTATTTATTATCCCACACTTGACACATTTTATAAACACAATATTAGTCAATTGGTATTCATGTTTTTGTTTTTAGAAGATGTAATTTATAGGTATTGTAAATATAAAATCTTAATGTAATAATTCTTTAATTAACCAAAGCAAAACTATATTATTATACTTTTTCAGTTGTTGGAATTATTCTTAAATACCTATTTAGTTATAACATGATGCAAATAGATTTTATTTTCAACATACAATTCTGTTGATCATTTTATGGTATATTTTATTATTCCTGGTTATCCCACAGATCTTGTTTAAATCGTCATAACATTTGCTTCCGTATGGCGTATATACTATATTAGTAGGTATACCTACTTCGTTAATAAATACACATAACTATTAAACAACAAATTTACATTCTCGAAATGCAAATTAAATTGTACAGTGATTGGTAAATAATTTAATATACAGAAACACAGGATTATTCTTCTTTAAATCTGGAAAATGTATTAAAATAATGATTTTTTATCATCATTATGTACCACAATAATTGTGCCTATATGTTTTGGTAAATAAGCATATATTTGTCTCCTGAAATACCTACTAAAATAGAGTTATAGTTTCGAGTATTAGTTTCCCTATGAATTCATGGAAGTATTATGATTTATAATTCCTAAGGAAAAAAAAATAAACCGAACGTCATAGATAAGATTAAAATATTTAAATCCATAAACCCACAGTATAATGTAAGCAAATTTGTATGGAGTACGTATACAAATATATTAATATGCATAATGCATTTTTTCATAAAAACAAAGATCGAATTCATTATGATATTTATGATTTAAGTGAATTTAAAAATTCAGTATAATTCTTAAAATTAAACAGTTTGTATTATACAATAATATAATAATAATTTTATAATATTAAATACGATATACCTACCTAATTTTGTATTAATTGTGCTGTGTTTCTAATATATAAACTATTATATGTATAGTAATATAAACTCATTATAAGCATAAACTTTGATTTATATTAATTTAATTATGGAGATACCTAGCTAATTATTATCTATCAAAGTGATTGTGAAATATTGTAAAACATGATATACAAATTATAAATTATAATTACAAGATTGCATGCTTATATTATCATTATATATTTGTATGTGTATAAGCGATATTGGTAAGTTGTTTTACTAACGTATATCTTTATAATTATATCAAAAGTGGACCACTCACCTGCATATTTTGAATGCATATTTGCACGCATGCTAAAATTATGTACTATACCAGTATACAATATTATTTCATAAATCAAGTATCTTTATATATTATAGAGAATATTTTAACTAGATAGTAAAACCAAAATGTTCCTTCTCTCTTTCTCTCTCTCTCTCTCTCTCTCTCTCTCTCTCTCATTCTTAATCGTAATAGTTTCTGAGAAGTTTGAGGTCAAATTTAAGTAAACATAGTGATACAGTAGGCAATAGCTGCGCTTAGTCCGGATGGAAGTAAGCACAAGCAATTCTCATTCGTGGTTCAAATATAAAAAAAGGTTGATACTTATTAATTATTATAGTTAGGTACATATATTGCAAAAGACGATCTGACGATGAAATATAAAACATCAACAACAATAAATCATAGTCTACTATCTATTATAATAAACACTACAATATATGATATTATTATAGCACATGACGAGTAAAAGACATTTTTATCGAGTGTTATTTAAAATATTTAATGACATAATAGCTATGTAACCACAATAAAAATAAATATTTTTTTTTGAAGTAATATTATTATCATCGTTTAAAATAATAGTATGTATTATTAATATGGTACTATTATAATGACTGTTTATTTGCTTTGATTATTAATAAAAACATTATAGCCTATAGGTACACCTAAATGCACACATCTCGATCGACTGTATCAATATTATATCAAGTGGTGGACTAGGTCATACACTGTTTTCTAAATACTATATTTGGAGAGATTTTATTTTCCACCCCGCCGAATTCAAACACAACCCAATTGTGATACCATTGTCAACCTCAACCACAATAATGTAATAAAACCGCAGATCTAGTATATTACACTATACACAGTCTATAAATTATGTATGATGTAATAATACCATTAAATATACCAACTTAATATTTTTATGTCACGCAGCTATTTTACCAAACCTATACATTTAAATATACTAATATACGTGCCTATAATAAATTATAAATAAACATCGTAGGAACAAAAATACATAAAAATATGTAAATATGTAACTTTCGTTGTTTCTACTAGGAACTTATGAGTGATATTATGGTCATATAGGTACGAGACTGATGTGCATCATACATTTACGAGCAGATTGACACAAGTAACAAGCCTCGACAAACGGGTGGCACCATAGCCATAGGGATGGCCGATAGACGTCATTGTGAGGTACTTATGTTACCCAGAAAAAAAAATAACTAAATGCAATTGAAATAAGTATGACCGAATTACAAATAATAAGGACAGTATACTAACAGGCATAGGACAGTTAACCAATAAAGATTCGGGTTATTTTAAAAAAGAATACGATAATAGAACAGTTTAAACGAGTAAACTAATTGCAAGAACATACAGTTTGATACAATAAATTTACAGATTTTATTAAAATTTTTGAATAAAAAATGTGAGTTTAAATATTAACAATATTGTAATTGTACCTATATAGAATTAACTGTATTTAAATATCAAGTGTTAAGTGTATAGGATTACGGATATTAGCGAACGAACCAAATAAACCGAATGTAATTTTTTTGGTACCTACTTAAATAATTATTTTTTGCTAACCCAGAATTTTGACTTTACTGACGCCCATGGGGGCGCTTATGTCGGACTGAAGCTAAGATATTTTTATATTAATATAGAACTCAAAAGATCAAAAATTGTCGTTATTCAGTCGGGCGTGAGATGAAAGGCAATAGCCATTTGTAAGACTAATCACCGACGCTAACGGAAGATATCCCGGTTACCCGCTCACCACGAGTTTACCGTACTGCGGTTTGTGGTCGCCTCGGCAAAGATTACCCCGAAGTTGACGACGAGGCCGTACGTTGGACCGCGGATTTATGCATTATAGAACCTCACTATATGCGAACAGGGGTGTGAAGACTCGTAGTTGTTTAAGGAACATAATTATCAGTGAGACTATTGAAGACCCGATGAGGTTTTAAACCCCCTCAGTTCTACTTCCGTCCGGTATCCGCGTGTCTTTTTTATGAAACGATCTTCGCGTCCACTGGTCCAATTCTTGGTATTTATTTTTTATTTTTCGTATCCACGATAATCTTGTATTGCGTATATGTATTGTGCAGTGCAATGAAATTTTGACAGTTAATCTCGATCCATATACAACTTTCAACCATTCGTTTTCACGTCACAGTTTTAATTTAATAATAAATCTGATAATAGAAATTGGAAAAAAAAAGAAAAGTATAGATAGGAATGTGAATACAGGTTTGAAGAAAATGGAAACTACTCCTACAAGTATATCACCTCTGAAAATATGGATAAATCATTTTCAAAAGTAAATAACAGTATTGTTTAAGACGTGGGAAATTTATTTCTAACCTTATTCTGGTGTTAGAGAACATATAGATAGGACAAATATAGAAAAACATATAGAAAAAATTTTATGATGTGAAAGTTTGCTGGAAATCTAGTGATAATGATGGATTAGCTGTTTTAGCGTGGGCAGATTAAGGTTAATAGACACGTATCAAGGGCGTCGAGTAATAAGTCGTAAATTAATCGACTGAAATGCATTCAGTGGACCTACTTGACCTACGCTCATCATAACTACGGCGAGAAGGAAAACCTGATGATTCATCAGGGTTTTATACACCTAGGTATAAGTCTTCTAAGTTTGCAGGTAGGACATATATTAATACGACAAAGTTAAATGCAATACGACAAAATAAAATATATACTCGTAACATAATAATATCGTTATTAGTAAAGTATGGATTTTAATGCCCTTAAAAACAAGAAAAATATCCTTAAAAAGTACAACTTAATGCATTAATATTATTTTAAAACTTTAAAAAATTATTGAACAAAAATCGATTTGTATTATTTAAATTTACGGTATTTGACGTTATCGTGATTGATACACGTCGTAAATAAAACGACCCGTCTATAAACTTATATATGTGTGTGTGTGTGTGTGTGTGTGTGTGTGTGTGTGTACATATATTATTCCGTTTGTGACTTTGTAAGACTGTCGTGCAGCCACCGCCGCATTTGTATAGTATACATTGGTAAAAACGTACGTAAAAAAAAATAGTATGACTAAGTGAAATAAATAACATCTATTTAATTTGTTTCCGAGGTGCAGGAAAATGTTTATCAAATTATTATCTATTCTTGTAAAATACTCGAAAATAAATCTATTCAAATATCAAAAATACGCCCTAAAAATTCCAAAAATATTTTTTTTTCAAAAAATGCAAAATAAGAGTTTCGTTTTTTAAGATCATTGATGATGTGATGCGAAACGAATTTTGTGTGTTGAGGAACCAACGTTTCGGAACACCAGCTAAGTAGTCGCGTCGAATTGTCTCTCAGAGTCTGAACGCCACATGAACAATGCACGTACGCGCGCGAGACGAAAATCGTTTGAGATTCCGCGCGCGGCCGTGACGTCGCCAAAAGTGAAAAAAAAAAATACCGGTCGTGTATCGGATTCCGCAGTCGGCGTAAACCATAATATCATGACAATATATCATGCAGATAGTTGGTGTACGTATTATGGAGAGGAGGTCGTCAAAAATCAGGTATTTTCACGGAACGATAAGTTTGGCGCCACGCGCGACCCCGACTGTTGGGCACGGTCGCCTATAATGTATCTATCGCCGCACGTCGGCCAATCGTATCATAATCAGCCATTTGCCTGTAAACGACGACAGCGTTACGATATTATTGTGATATAAATATTATTTTGATTAATATTTTGTCGTTTTTAAGGCCGCGTAAGAATATCATATTATATGCCACGGACTGTGATATATTATGCATATGTTTAATTCGAGGCTGGGCGTGAAAAGTTAAAGTTACGAGTTAAAATGTTTATTTTATTTTAACTTTTCAGCCTATAATCGGTTACTTTTAGGTCTCCCTAAATTCATCTACACTGACTTAACCCCGTTGTTTTAAAATCAACGAATTAAATTTTCATCCGAAGGAGTCGAGTTAATTATTTATTTTGTTTTCGCTTTAATCTAATTTATATCAATCGATTTAGTTCGCGTGTCAACAAATATCTCGGGCAACGTTGTGAAAACAAAAATTAATTTTTTCTAAATTTCGAAAAAAAAAAAAAAAATTAACGAACAATAGTGTACGGACTTCAAACGGAGTTAACCGAGCTAACCAAAAATCAAACGGACTTTTGACTTTTTTCTGACATACTATCCAATATCAACACGACTTGGCGGAGAGTTAGAAGAAAAAAATGCCCAACCTCGCATAATATTATTATTTTTTTTCATATACGCGCGCCTGTATATCGTGAACACTGCCGGGCAGTTAAGAAGTCGTCGTGGGCACCGAATACATGCCTCTGCATTATTGTATAATATTTTAAAGTATTGTAGTGACGGTGCTGTGCGACGCAAAAAACCCACGGGACGCGACTTCATTGGGCAGTGTCGCGCATTCGAGGGACGGCGGGAACCCGGTCGCCCGGAATTATCGTATCCGCGCGTTATGCACACTATTACTATGACATTATTGTTGTTGACGTGTTGTGCGCGCGAACGTCCGGCGCGCGGCGGTTAACGAATCACGGTGACGCGCGGTCGAATGCGACGCGGTGTGAACGCCGCCTGTACGTCGGTCACGTAGGCCAAGTGCCCGACGCCGCCGCCGCCGCCGCCTATATATAAGACCGGGTACCGTGCTGTACACGGTCCTTTACGCTGCAAGCGACGACCGCGTCCGACACGCACTCACCGGCACACCGTCTGCGTATTGCATACTCGTAACCAGGTTACTGCACCACGCCGCGGTCGACCGCGCTTTTCGAACGCCGTTCTATATAGCGGCGATTTTCTCCTCCGTCTCTCGTTTTCTCACCCTCAGTCGTTCCTGTCGTCCAATTTTGTCGACCGCCGTAAAGTACAACATCGACGACGACAATGTGTGGAACGGCCAATCACAAGTCGGAACGCGGACACGGTCATCCGCATCACTTGTTCAGGGTGCCGGCGGCCTACGAGTATTTGGCCAAAGAGAACAACAAGGTGCAGACGACGGCGACGACGACCGACCGGAAGAAACCAGGCGACGCGCTCACCGCCTTCACCAGGAGTACCGTCGACAAGTGCGCGTCGTTCTTCGAGGAATTGAAGAAATCGAAGGCTTACAAGTGAGCACAGAATAATATAATAAAACATTGCGTACAGAAAACGTATTTACGATGTCCTCGAGAGAGAGAGAGTAACGGTCCCCGTAGTCTATGACCTGCAGTGTCTAGATATGTTTTTTTTTTTTTAATACCCGGTGTTTATAATGACTAAAAGTATTTGGGAAGAGGTTCTTCTGCTGGCAAATATCGTGTAACGACTTGTTCGAACGTTTTTAATAATACAGATTTACCGTGGTATTTCGTGAAAAACCGTGAAAATGTGTACCTCCCTCGTTCGTTTGTGACGATTGAAGTACGCGCGTATAATACGATATGACTTGTATACAGACCAACATTCCAGTATTACACTGATTTGGAGTCCTCCGACTTTACTGTTGCATTAAAATAATATGTTATAATATGGTCGACCTGCACCGTGCGCGAACTTTTTCTGACTTCGGTCCGTGCCCGAATAACCAACCATTATTCCGGTACGGGAGATATTTGATTGACGGCCGCTGCCAAGTTCGAGGAAAATCGCCGTCTACTCGTTTTTCATTAACAATTTATCGTGTCGACAGTCTATTAAAATTATATTATTATTGTCGACTCGGGTTGTACAAACTTGTTAAGCCTGTTTAACTCGTACGTTAATAGGCTATAATTGATGATTTGTATATAATGTGCATGTGTATACTTAGACGTTGGCCATATTATAACGATGTAGGTACGTGAATCGATTTTAATTTATTATATTTTGTATGATACATTTCCGCGTATACCTACGGTCTACGCCGGAGATTCTTAAACTGTGGGTCGCGGAAAGTTTCGGATCTGAATTTATTTTTTATAATATAATATTTTAATATTTAGATCGCTATAAAATATAGTATAAAAAAATGTTTTTTATATTTTATGTATAAATACGAGTATCTCTATAATATAATATAGTATTTTCCGTGTAACTATATTGTACATTTATTACTTTGGTATAAATGCAGTTTAGTTCCTATGTAATTATGAAATTGTTTTATTATTTTCCGCGACGATTACAAGTGTACCTGCAGACGTGTAATCACAACAATAGCGATCAACGATGAAACAAAAAAAAAGTCATTAGTATGTTATGGGTCATTAAAATTTAAACATTTTCAAAAGCGGAACGTTCCGTAAGCAGTTTGTCTGATCTAGACGACTGTCAGAATTCTGGATGACGCAATTCTTCGAGGTAAAAATGTGAAATACGCGATCGTCCAGAAATAAGATGTAAGATAAAAAGTTGTATCCAATCGAGTAGGAACCTATAGGTATAAGTGCGTGTGGTTGCAAAAATCTGAAGGTAAATTAGGGGCACGTCATGGTGAACACGACCAACTTTTACATTTGTAGTGACATTTCTAAACAGCGTTGAGCGTATTATATTTTGTATCATAATATCGCGTAACACCTTTGTTTCCACACTGGCACCAATTATGTGCAACATCAATTCTGTTGCCGTGCATAGATATATTTATCAGAGAAAAATTTTTGAACATGAATATTAATTACTATACTTTTGTGTCGAAAAACCATATAGCTTGTGAGCTGATGTTATTTAGACAAATACTTAACTGAATGGCTTTTATGACGTAGCTTCCGCGAACTATTTTATAATAATATTTCACTGCACAATGAACGACATTGAAAATCGTCACATTTTTAAAACACTCAAATATGTTTTTATTTATTTAAAGGAATTTAGAATTAAATCTGTTTACACCTATTTATTTTTTCACAACAACACTATATCTCATACTATACAATATTAATTGATAATAGATAGTACCATTTAAATATTTGTCTTTTAAAAGTAATATCAAAAATTATTTGGCAACAACGAAGTGTAATTACTTACTAATATTTGTAATTGATGATTTTTAGAATTAATCATCGAAGCAAACTTCAAATACGTAATAAATAATATTTTAAAATGATACGATTTAATTTCTATAAACTAGTTTTGCCTTGAACTGCCTTAAATTAAAATTAGACTGAACGATTCAATAATATTATTGTTAATAAATCCTCTAAACAAAAATAATTTCATTAATTATATTCGACATACCTACATAATATATGCTTATATTTAAAGTTTTTAACTGACAACAGTCAATCAAAACATCCGATGTTTATAATGAACAGACTTCATGGTCTTATGTACCAATAGTACTGACAGGGTGGATGGAGAAAGAGTGAAATCCTAAGTGATTAATTATTTTGGTTAACCTCTAATAATATTTTAAAAAAATTATGTTTGTAATAATACATTTTTGAAGAATGGGTGAAAAACAAATTTGTTCCCAACTTCGAAATCTAGTTAAAAGTGTTTGTTCACTACGAAACAAATCATTTTATTTGCCTAAAAAAAAAAATCATTTATCTATTAACTATAATTATAAATATTCAACAACACCAAAATGTTGTCTGGCAGAAAATTATTTCAAGTATTAATTTATTATAAATTGTATAGTAAGTAAATTATTTACTTATTTATGTTACATAACAAAAAAATATTGCTAAATTAAAATGCAATAAATATTTTATAATTATTACTAGGTAAAATTTAAAATCAAAATTAGAGAATATAATAATATTAACTTTTAAATGTAATTCTTATATTATAAATATATACTTCCAATATTTTATTTTTAATAAATATTATATTTAAAAATACTTTAGGTGTATCTAACTTTATTTTTTTAATAATTATTTCAAAAATATGCACATGCTTTTTTCTAAACAGTATTACAATAATAAAGCACAAAATAAATGTTAAATTTGTCATACACCTAGTTATTTATCTGGTTTGAGGAAAATTTATTTTTAAAATGTATTTTCGGACCGTGGTACTTTTGAAAACATTACTGCAAGAGTATATGCGACGCAAAATTAACCAAGCTTCAAAGTGAAACTTTTATTAATAAAATACTCTTAGCCAATTAAAACAAAAATATAAAACATCTGCCGAGTGAGTTTCTACGAGCCAAATAGTCGAAATTTTTCGAATTTTTTAAAAATTTATTTTACGGTTTTTTTAGAGTCCAATTCGTGTCGATATAAAAGAAAATTGCTTAATTGCTGGAAAGATTAAAATGTGTACACATCAGAAAAAAATTATTGAAAGCGTTTTTTTTTAAACAATTCTATGTCTATAATCATTGAGAATATTATGTAAATTTAAATATAATAAGGAAAAAATAAACAGATTAATAAAGGTAAATAGAAGCTATGGACGTCGTTTGTTAAATATTTCTGGAGTATTTTTACATTAAACCTGTTCAATAATAATAGGTAATAAAATTACACGTTTACACACTGCAGGTAGTAAACAGACGGACTTGTGATGGAGTGCGAAAAAAAATTAAATACAAATACACCACAATAATATGACATAAAATAAATTGTTTCACAATTATTCAAAAATAATAATTTATTAGCATTACAAATAAAATATAATAATAATTTATACCAATATTGATATTGTGTACTGCATTAATCGTTATTATATATTACCGAATTTCGTGTCGAATTAGCCTATATACAGATTTTATTATTATAACGATTGTTTTTCATCTCTTTCTCACTCTCACACAGGGTATTGTTCTTCACGCAGCCGGCGCATGTGATAATGGCGTTGGCCGTTATTCTGGTAGCCGCGTCGGTGTTGCCCGGCGACATGAAGAAATCGTCAAACGCCAACGGTGAAAACGTCAAGCCCAGGACTTTCGTCAATTTCGTCTATCTGGCCGCTTTCTGCACGCACGTGGGCGCCCAATTCTGGATGACGTTCATTTCTGGTGAGTTAATAGTGTATGATAACATTATAGTTGCAGGTATTTAAGTATTTTAGACGTCCGTGTACCACCTAATAATAATATGTAAGCACGAAAACGAGAATAATCGTCGACGATAATGTTATTATTATCAATATTGTAATAATAATAAAACTTCACGCGTGCATGCGACTGTCTTATTATACGTGAACACTTCGCGTAGTCATAATAATAATAATAATAATTAACAATAATAACGGTAAATATTATAGCAGCAGCCAGTGCCCAAGTCACGTGCGACTTTCATGACTCGTGCGTGAAAAAGTCTATCGTCTCACGATTGTGATTAGATTTTCTTTTGAGAGTCATCGTTTCTTCGCTCATATGATATAATGAACTTATAAAAATTACTATATGTATATAGTTATCATCGTTATATACCTTTATTTTTTATGATTGTGTTATACCGACGATATTTGAATTCAAAAGCGCATTTCCGCATTCACCTGTAATGTGGACGAAATTTAGGCATAGGTAACTTTCAACAAATCCTATCGAATTTATCGTCACATCAAACGCGTAAATACTCGTCATTATCATAATATTATACACAATATGCCCGTTTTGCAGTAAGCAAGACGATCGAAACTATGCACTCGACCTATATATTGTTATAAACTGTCGGCCATGCAATTCTCTGTAGACACGTGTGAATCGTATGCGTACAAGTATATTATAATTCAATTATCGCGATTTGCTATATTATAATATAGGTATTATACTATAGTCTGCATGTTAATGTTATGGATTTTTTTCGTTCCCTTGAACTTTGAGCAGTGCCTGTTATATATATATATATATATATATATATTATGCAATATATAATATTTTGACTAAAATGTATATGGATACGTGTTCATGTGTACCAAGTTTTATAAATATGCTCGGCTACCTACACTAATGTAAAGCAAACTCTCAAAAATTATGTTTAATATTTTGAGTATTAAAAATAACCGTGCTTACTCGCGTGCAATAGTACCTACGAGATGACTTGGAGGACGGCGATTCGCTTTTTGGGCATGCGAAGCATTAGTTATACACATATACGTCCGATGACTGTTTTCTCCTTGTTTACGATGTTTTTGGCAGATAATACGGGTAACGAGACGAGAAGCCATTATAAATTTAGCCGACTAATTTATTGGCACCGGAATCTGTGTACTATATAGTTGTGGTGCTCATTTTCGGTTTTCGACTATTAGGTACGTGAAACGGGATAATCAACACGTGAACTCTGAACCACGGCCTCAAAAAACAATAACTTTTTGAGGCATATTTTGAAACTAGTTATCATCTCTAACCTGCACGGAATACGGATACAAGCATATCATATAGAAATATATATTTATACGTGGATTATGGAATATATTTCGCTAAATCCGTGGACCCGGCTTAATTATGATAACGAAACGTACTTATTTTATCTCCATAGACTTTAAGTATTTGCATCCGACAATTATTAATATTGTCGCTCAAGCCCAATAGGTTTTATTGTTTTAGAATAAAATTATAAAGTGAAATTTTTCACCTCGCAAAATGTTATCGATGTCAACATTTAATTTACAGCAATCATATTATTGAAAATAAACCAATTGTGTATTGTATCCTTATATGATATAATAGATGTATAAATTAATAATTATTAAATATATGCCACGTCTAATTAGAATAAAGGTAAAGCTTGAAATGGCCTTCTTCTATTCACGGTGTATGCTAAACACTAAATTAAAGATTATTGTTTATTTACTAATTTGTTTTCATTTCTTCAGGATTGAGCTTGTACTTCAACTTGGCCAGGCACGCTTTCGGTGATGTCCAAAAGATCCTGTTTCCCAAATACTTTTCGCTAAATAGTCTGCTAAGCGCCATAACGCTCATCCAATTCGGCAAGATGCATGTCGCTGCCAACGTATGGGACGTACACACGTATTTACAGGTATGCACAATTTATAAATAATATTATAATACGTAATAATAGTAATACCGAAAAACACGTACGTGACAGATATACAATATTGATGGTATACCCCGCGAATGTGACGGACGGGGCTTAGCCGTTTAGGCACGCCATTGATTAAGTATACTTAATCAATGGGCATATTATGGTCGGTGGTTACGTCTAAATAATTTGTCGTAATTGTTTATTAAGTCATAACGTTGCACCTACTTTTCTCTACCTCTTCACCGCCCGCAATATCGTGTGTTCCTGACCAGTAGCGTTCTAAACTATTTTCAGACTTGAGACAAATTATACTATTTGATCACCTGCCCACTGCTTTTAGCTTACATTTTTTTTTTTTTTTGTTAATAGGATAAATATTATTATTAAAAACTATTTATCATACTAAATCCATTGCTAACACCCCCCGCCCATTTTTTTTTTTTGAAGGAATTGCCTCAAAAAAACCTACTTTGGCAGGCCACTGCTCTCGACACATCTGGAGGATTGTATGGCATATGTATGTCTGCAAGACTCTCCGTGTGTACTACGAATTTATGTAGGTAGACCGTAGATACTTACTGTAGGCTATAATATGAACGGCTGTAAAAACAAAAACAGAAAATATAATCTACATATTATGAGTAGTATAATATTATATCATACAAGCAGGTAGGTATAGAGTGCGTTCAGTCATATTCTGGACAAATCCTCGCCTGGTTCTAGACCTACACATACGCATCATTTTCGATCGACGGTAAATGTTATACGGTGGTATTTATTTAGGCGGGTTCGACAACAATAGTATACATGTAGGTACGATTATTATGAAATAATATTTTATCATGGCCCTCGGTCGTTCAGAGAGTTGTATCTTTTACATGTGAGGACACAGCGCACTGACAGTGATATATTATATTAACGTATTGTTGACTGTTGTAAAAGTGGATTTTTATCTCAAGTGGGACATCTTTATCTCTGATCTCTGTAAGACTGTAAGAGGGTAGGCACCTTTATTTAATATATTATATACTATTTTATTCTGTACGCTCGGGAAGTCGGGAACCATATCTTTGTTTATCCGACGCATACATAATAGTATCATGTAATACTATACTGCGTTATTCTCAAACGAGAAATACCCGTTACAAGAATAATAAATTATCGCTGTATTTGTTCGAGTTTAAGTGTCAAGTCGGTTTTGTCAGTAGGCTCCTGGATTATACCTCAATAAACCTTTTATACGTAGTTGCAATGCATCTTTAATAGGTATGTCATATAAAATTTAAGTATATTTAATTTATGTGTGTGCACGTGCATGGTTTACTCGCGATGAATGACAGCCGCAGTCATACAGAAAACGTAGTTGTCTTCATATATTCATGTTGTAACTCGAAAGGCGGGCGTAGGCGTTTACATTCAGTCCGAATTCGAAAGCAGTTTCTCAGAAATACGATCGTGTCAACATCGTAACATCTAAAGGGCAAAATACTAAAATATAATAAATAAATAAATAATATACCTACAGTCGAAGTAAATTAAAAAAAAAAATTAAAATGTATAAAATAGAATTTCTTATTACCTTTTGACTTTCAGATATTGTATAAACTCGCGAGTAAACATTTTATTTACTTATTTATAAGTTTACATTTAATATCAGCCATACAGCTTTTATAAACTAACAACATGTGTTGGTAATAAAATTAAATATTTAAAAAAAAATAAAAGATGGGATGCAAATTGACTTGTAGCATATAACGATAGAGTGATTGGTTTTTGTCATAATAAGAATAAAACATCGGGATGTGAAATGGAACAAAACGACGTGTGACGCGAGAAGGCGTTTCTTATTTTTGAAAATTCATTTGAGATATTAACGATTTTGCCATCAAGTGCATTTTTAATAAAAGTAAAATTAATTTCGTGATTACGATCGATCGAAGCAACTAAAACGTTGTTGTACAGGAGAGTGATCACTAGGGGGGAGGAAATCAGTGTTAAACACGTCGCTGGCAGACCTCAAAAGTGTACGTTGAATTCTTTCAAATTAAATATATTGACTATTATTAACTATATATTAGTATATTACATCCGACAGCAATTTATACAAATACATATTCATAAATCAAATATGACATTCTTTCAAGGACCCGATTTCTATATAATGCATAGGACGAACTATGACGAGGTCGTCTCGACGAACCGTCCAGCACGTCCCGGCGAGGAATACCTCGCTCCCCCCCCGGAATATTGAAATATCGTCCCGTTTACGCGTTTAGCCAAAAATCAGATGTCCGAAAGACGCCTCGATCTGAAGATTACATACCTAATTTATAAATTTATAAACTGTCATAACTGCACATTGCACCCACAAAACATGCATAACCGCTACAATAATATATGATATTATTAATGACAATAGTTAATAACGTTTTTCGCGTATGTTTGTCTGGACAGTTGTTCGTGTTGAGCCTGTGCTTCCTGTTGGAGCTGATGATCCGGCTGTACGTGGTGCCGCCGCTCTTGCGGCTCATCACCGTCAAGACGGCCATTGAGAAGTCGGCGGGTGTCGGCAACGAAGTGGGCCACTACGACCTGGGCCCGCTGGTCGACTGCCCGCATTACATGGCCATCCACAAGGCCTTCCGGCAGGTGCATCTGTTCGTGGGCATCGGTAACGTGGTCACCATGATGTGCACTGCCTTCCACTTGGCGTACATCGCTGCCTAAACGCCGCAGCCGCTGCCACCGCCACCGCCGCAGCCGCAGCCGCAGCAGAACGACCGGAAATCTTCCCCTCTCCTCCGCCCCCACAACAAGCAAAACCCACTCGCCGCGCATTATTATTAATATTATTTATACGATGTAATATATACATGCATACAGACACCGGCAAAACGTGTGTTGCAGTGACGGCGCCCAGTGTCCCGTTGTCCGTCGCCGACGACGCGTGTCACCGCGACACACTGTCGTCGTTATCGCCGCCGCCACTGTAACGCATATAACTACGCATATAATAATATATCATATTATTATATTTATATACTATATAATACTATACCCTAATAGCAATATTACTACCACTGCTACTGCTACTACTACTACTACTACTACTACTACTGCTACTACTATATAATTATATATCTGTTGCACGCGCCGCAGTGCGCTCATATTATGTTTTCAATTTCTATATACATATACATATATATATATATATACACGGGTCGTCCATAACTTAACTGGCTTTTCTTTTGTTTTTTTATTTTCCACCGCCGTTCCGCATCTCTCTCTACATATATCTCAGTAGAAAAGTGGTTATTTTGCATTACGCGAACGACAGCGAAAATTAATTTTACATCAATTTGATACGTTATCACATTATATTATATTATATATATATATGCGTTCACGCGCCTCATATGTACCCACACGTTGCAGCGTAATAATATATGATACGTGCTTAAATAATGCAATAAAGTTTAATTTTTGGGCGGTCTAAGTCACCCCCCCCCTCCAATTTACGCCCATGTACGCGTGTAGCGAGCGCGCGATGGCGCGGCGCGGCGCCCGGCGAAAAAATAAAAAAACCCCGATCCCGGGCGTCTTGCCGTTTTCACGTGTTTTTCTTTTCAAAAGACACTTTAATTGTATTATATTCGCACCACGCGCAGCAGACACGGTCAGCAGAGCGCATTGCGTGTGCCTATACCCAATATAAATAATAAACGTACAATATTTTATTTATACATAGCTCGATTTCCTCTCTCAGTAGCCCCTTGGCCACTAATTTTCGGATACCATAAAATATAATATCATGTATCTGGGTACAACCCACGCCGGACTTCCGACCGTCGTCGACGACTCTTGTAGTTATACTCCTCACGTATCTCCTCTCGTAAAAAATATAATATTTGCATAACACTCGACGACGCACGAATAATAATGACAATAATGATGATAATAATAATAATAATACGCACAGGTTGGATATTTTCAAAAATTATCGTTCGAACACCTATGCTGTAATAGCCCGCGGCGGGCAAAACGAATTGAATTCTCAAAAAATAGATAAAATATTTAATATGCGCACACCGTACGCACGTATATTATAATAATACATATTATTATTATTAGTAGTAGTATTATTATATTAAACGTGTACGACGCAGTCGTGTGTTTATCGAACGGTTCCTTTTTTTTATATCGCGTTCGGTCGCATTTAGGTATATATTATTGTGTTTTAGTAATAAATATTCGGAGTGCGCGAAACTCGTCAAGAAAGACTGCAGTGTATTTTTTTAAAACGTAATCTCTATTTTATTATTATCCACGCGTCTTGTGAGCAGATTGATATTAACTTTTATAAGTGATTTTTTTTTTATAACATATTTTATTTTCTCTTAGTTCCTATATTTATTGTTGCAAACGTCTATAATTGTACGTAATATATATATTGTAACACAATAAAATAAATATATTGTTATTTATTATAGATATGTATATATTCCTTTGGTGAACATATTTTTTCCAACTACGATCCTACGATCCAGATTCCAGGTACTTTATTTTACCCATGTATAATTATAAGATCTTTTAGAGGTCTAAACAATATGGGAAGAAAAGAATAAAACACTTGTTTGTTAGTTTTACAGTAATATTTACCTATAAACTGTATGTCTATTATTAAACTACCTACAAAATAATAAGAGTTCTATATATATTATATTTTATAGCTTTTCTTAGAAATGCCAGAGTCAAGCTGACCAAGGTACCTTATTTTGTATGGGTCCCTGGGTCGGTGAAAATAATAATTGGTATGAAGCCAGGTAAATTGAGTCCGAAATATCTTTTATGTGGAAACCGAGTCCCGGGTTCGAAAAGGTTTAAGGTAAACTAAGTCCCAGGTTTGAAAAGGTTTATGGAGTTTCACAAAAAGCACATTTTCTTTCTCATTTTTACAGGCGTGATAAAAATGTGTTTTTTTTTGTTTTTTAATAATTATTTTAATCACAGTGTTGTACATACAAACCACAGTTAGTATATATTTTATAATATACAAATTCGAGTAAAATTTTTATTTTTATTTATTTTATTACTATTTTTTTTATTATTTACAGTATAAAAATATATTTGATATATTTTTAACAATTATTTTTATTTTCACATTTCACCATTTCTTGCCTCAAAAAATTCTTTTTCTATTGTTATTTTTAATAAAGATTTTCATTTTTGATAAACGAATAATATAAGTAGTGCAATAATTTTAATGGTCATAAGGTTTTTCCAAACATTATTGACGAATTGGCAAATCAGTAATCGATAATCAGTAATTGGTGACTACACAGTACTCGTTGAATGTAAAACACTCTTTTTATATATATCGTCGTTATTTATAAATTATTTTTTTGGAAAATTAAATTATATTATTATTCGGGACTCAATTTGTTTAGCCCCAATATTCACTCCCAATTATTTGGGATTCGGTTTACCACTTCCGATTGGTGTTATAAGCCGAGCCATAATTTGAATAAAAATCGACCAAGTTGCGTCTGGTTAGTTAATTTCTTGAAATTATTATTTTACGCTAGTAAAGTACAAAAATAAATCGCATTTGTTAAAATCAAAGATTATAAATAATTAAATTTAAAAAAAGTTGATATTGAAATTTGAAATGCATTTATTAATTTTAAATATTAATCGTAAAGAATTGTAATTATACCTACTATAAACTTTTTTTTTTATATAAAATCATAACGTTAACTGACTGCCATAAACATTTCCTTGAATTGAAATTATTTTCTACTGGTTTTCTAAAATTTATAAAATATAATTAACTTTAAATTATTATTGGTAAATTTGTTTTTAAAAAATCCAATGCATTTTGAATCTTGCTCAAGTATTTACTCAAAGGATAGATATTTAAAACGATTTTTATGAAAAAGTCAATATAAAATATTAAAATTGCGTTTGATAGACGAATGCGTCTGGTTTGTATTTCATTAATTCAAATTTTAAAGGAAATCAAACATTTAAGGTCAGTATTACGGGATATGATTATATCTTCGGTTACCTGACCATTATCGATATAACCGCGGTTTCGCTTTTATAGTCCGCTATCAGAAAAGTAGTATTACATACCTCATCAGAATTGAATTCGGTAATTTTACCTTACAGATCGTTTAACACCGATCGGAGTGTAACCCATTATTGTAATATTAGCCCTTAACTAGCTATAACTAGGTAAACTATTTTTACCCAATCTTAATTACCTATTTTTTTGAAAATTTCATAAAAAAAATTCCAAGAATAATTTTTGAATTTAAAAAAAAATGTATTGAATTCATCAAATTGGAATTTTTCTAGACAATTCACAAAAAAGTCACATTCAAAATATTGATTTTCGGTAGTACTCCTTATAAGGTGTTAAATGTTCCTTGGTTTGAACCAGCAGGTATCTTCTACTTCATTAGTAAAAATAAAATTATTATTTTTAGCGAATTTTAATTATGACTCCCTCACATGAGAATTGGCATGCCAAAAGTATTAGTTCTCACGATTCTCCTTCGCCCTCAAAATCAAACTAACATTAGAGGGATTCAAAAACACGTCTTTTCGTCACATTCCTATTAGAAATTATTTTTTTCCGAATATTTAGGATAACAATACAGTAAACATTTAAGCCTCGTTTTGAAACTTACTCGAAAAGTCTTCTCATTATAAAATCAAAAACACATATTATTCAATGTCTGAGTCAGCAACAAGCATCATTAACCACATCGGTATAAAAATAATTTTAATTTTTGAACATTTTATTTATGAATTCTTATTAGGTCTTACATTGATAAGTTTGTTTTAAAATTCGTATGACTTTCCTTTACTCTTAAATTCAAATTAACATGAAAGGATCCAAAAACACATCGTTCCGTCACTATTCTATTTTAAATTAACTTTTTGAAAATTTTTCTTTACAAACGTTTAGTTTATTTTTTTAGTAAATTTCTAAGCCTAATTTTAAAACTCGCTTGAAAAATCCTCCCACTGTAAAATTAAAAACACATAAAATGCGAGGAAAGTGACAGCAACAGCTGTTTTGGTAGATGCATATTATCAACTGTAGATAGTTGGTATTGTTATAAGTTTGCAGTTTTTAAAGGAGCTTACAAACCTAACCTTGCCTGGGAATCTTTAGGATCCAAAATCTTACCACGACTTCCACTATTCTTCAATGAATAATTAATGATATGTTGAATTTGTTGGATTACTATACCTATAAAAAATATACAGGTCTAAACCTCGGTATTTTAAAAATTAAATTTTAGTAATTAGATACGAGTTTGTCTACTAAAAAATTTGAAAACAATGCCAAAAATCATAGCTCTAATTATGAGATTTGTTTTAAAAAGTATCGCAAGCGAAGCAACCGGTTTTATTTGTATGCACAAGCTCTAATAAATATATCCCGATAAAATATTATCTATCATCCACCCATCATATAACCTGCCAAACAGATTCAGAATTGTTATTCGTATGTATGGAATTCAAATTTAATACATCCATTGTGATCCAGTGACTTACTCAATTACTAAATAAGTAAACTTGCCTCCAACTGTACAGCTGACTGCTGAGTGGTGACCAATTTTTCCAGTATTTTTAGTTGACAAGCAGCCCAAGTAAGTAAATTCACATAATGAAATAGAGGGAAAAGACTTCAAAATTAAAATGCAAGAGGTTAAATTGTACTTTGGTCACTGTGTATTAGACAAAAGCAGATCCAGAATAAATTCTGGAAGACCTTTTGAAAAAAATACCACCAAATGAGCCAAAAAAACCTAATTGAAAAAATAGACACATTTTTTTAAGATTTTATAAATATATATGACATATTACTCTATTTAACAAAATATTAATAATCAAATCAATATCTATTGATAGGTAGCAGAGTATGCCACTTTTATTCAATAATACTAAACCAAATACTAATACTACCAGTAGCTTTGTGCATTTTGTAAGATGAGATTTTTTTTATAATTTATCATAATTAATATAAAACTTTTTTTACATTTTAAATTTATATATTGAAATATTTTATATAATATGTTGATTTGATTAAAGATTGATGGTCAGTGGAGGAGGCTGGATTCCTCTTAGATCTGCCACTGGTGTAAGAGTATTTTTTTACCAGTACTGTTAATGAAAACTTTTGACTATGACATTTTAATCATTTAATTTAAATTAAATAAATGGTCAACTTTTTAATGTTACTACCTTAGATAACAAATCTACAAATTTAAATACTCATATAATTATTTAACTAATAAAGTACTGTTTGAGTTTGGTTTTGACCAATGGATTATTTATTACTAAAAAGAACATACTTAGTATACTTAGTATTCACACGTAATATGCTAAGTGTGCTTCGTAATAAAAAAAAAAAAAAAAATAAACATGTAAAAACTATAGTAAAAGTAGCAATTGATACTTTTTTGTGGTATATAATATAATTTAAATGGTACGATATTTTGATATTATCAGAAAAGTATTCACATCAATACATATTACAGCCAACAAATAGTACTGTTAAAAATACAGTTATTACCTTAGATTATATACAATGAATGGAGCTACCTTAATCATTTGCTAAATTCAAAATAGTCCCCACTTATAGTACAGTTATGTATAATTTCAGGGAATAAAAACCTAGTGTGTATGCACAGTAATGTGTTATTCCCTGAAAGAAAATGGGTGGAGGGGATTATGTTGAACCTAACTCAGTATACAAATAATACACATGTAGCTCCTTTTATTGTATATAATCTAATATTATTACTAACTTAATTAATTTAAAAGAGTAAAAAAAAAATTTAGATAATATTTATTATTTGTAAGATTAATATTATTTTTTTATAAATGAATTCAAAGGATTTACAGAAAATGTATAAATTAAATCATGCCTATACACATAAAAATTATTATTTACAAAGTTATTGATTTCTTTTTGTAAAAACATATTAGTAGAAACCAATAGAATTAATGTTGTAGTAGGACATAAATATTTTAATATTTATTGCAATTATTCTCCAACCTCCATAGGTGTTGTATGATTATCAGATACCACCCCTGAAGAATCTTTTTGAACTGTTTCATAAATACCATTCAATTCAGACGAGTTTTTAATTTGACATACAAATTCGTTCATATGTGGATTTTTATCTAAAAAAATATGTATACACAATTACTAATAATAATGATACAACACATAAAAATATAATAATTTCTTTATATATTAAAGATCCCAAATTTATAAAAGTGACATCTATTATACATATGTTGAAAATAATATTTTATTTAATATTGGAAAAAACTAGAAACAAATTTTGATAAAAATTTCATTTACCTGAATCAGGTATAGTTTGTAAATTAACAACTGCTCGCATGGCAGATCTTTTAAGTTCTTCCATTTTCTCAAACTCCTGTTTTACAGAGTTTGCTTTGATTTTCAACATGCATGTTTGTTTCAAAGGTTCAACAATTTTATCTAACCCTAAAAAGAAAAAAATATTTATATCATTCTTTGACTTTTAATTAAGGTAGAAGTCAAAAACTTACTTTGCAATACAGCACTTGGTACGATTTGAGCCATCCTTGAAACCATTAGATATGTAAGCATTTTAATGTCATAATGATCACGTAGTCCATTCTCCAAATAATTAAGATATTCAAATATGTCAAGACGGTCTAAACATGAGTCCAGTAAAGTATACATACACTCAAAAGCTGCCTTTCTTATATCTAACCCATCATCAACAGTATGCTTAAATGGACCCATTTCTACTTCTCGTATAAGTTCTTTCTAAAATTCATAAAAAAAAAAACATAAAGAATTCTTAAATTTTAATTTTAAAGTATAAATAAATACCTTAACAATAGTTTCTGCATATAGTTTAGGTAGTACAGTGTCCAATAAATCTCTGATCAAAGATGGCTTATTATGTGCAGCAGAATTAAAAGCAATTAATGTTACTCGCCTAACATTTATATCTGGATCGGTGAGAGCACTCAAAAACTGATCCATATTCTGTCTAAGCAACATGTCTATTGGTTGAGGTTGATCAGATATGGTAAATTTAACAGCTGTCAATAACGTAGTTCTCATAAGCGCAGATGAAGAGGATAGCGATGACTGCAAGTTTGGCAATAAATTATATGGATCGATTAATGTAAGTTTTCCCAAACATTCAGCAACCACATTACGTGAACCTTCTTCTGTACATTCACAGTGTTTAAATAATTGTTGCCAAATAGCTGGGACAAAAGGTTTTAGGTTTTCAATGCCATTAGGTGTAGATGACTCAAATGTGATGATCTAAAAGTTATTAATGATCATTAAAAATTAAAAATTATACTTTAAATATAAATTACCTCTTTTAAGGAATGTAGTAGTAAGTATTGGCGTTTAGGTTGCATATCAATTTCTGTTAATATGAAAGGCAAATATTGCTCTAAATTTCCAATAGAAATGCTACCTAAACTGTAACTTGCTGATGATTTTATTTCTTCGGAATTAGATGAAAATGATTGCAATATAGTTTCCTTTAAGTTAACTACAGAACTTAAATCTCTGTAATTGATTTCAAAAATTATAACAATTTTAATAATAATAATAATAATAATAATAATAATAATAATAAACAGGTAAATATACATGTGTCTTCCAACTTCACCAATTACTAGCAATGAAAAAATATGTTGTTGGTCGTTTGACGGATTAATCAATTCAGACATGAAACTGTTTATAATACCCATTGCTTGAGTTGGCTGCGTAGCTGTTAGTGCTGCTACACACTTGGCTAATGAATGGTAAGCCTAAATTTTTTTTTAATTATTACTGTTGAATAATAATTATTTAAATTAAATAATACTTGTTTATGTAAAGTAAGAGTCGGAGTGCCAACTGGTTGAGCCATTAATGGCGATATTAAAAGTGTCACTAACTCTTGATACCCAAACTGTGGAACATTTGTAGCAACCAGAGATTGGAAAAATAATAAAATAGCATTCAAGGCTGCACCTTGCAGTAATGGAGATTTGGTTAAAGTCATAATTTCTGGCATAATAATGCTAGAGGAATATGACATAGCAAATGGTTGGATTTTTATTATTGTCGTTAGTAAAGAAAGTGTTAACTGAGCAATATGTAAATCTGATTCATTAATTAATTGTGGTAATTCAATAAGTATCTAAAACAAAATATAAATAAATTAAAATTAACATTTAGGTATACAAAACAAAATATTATTTAACACATTTACCTTTTTTAATAAATCAGCAGAAAAATCAGCATGAAAATTATTTAGCAACATATTAAGTAAAGTTAAAGTACTCAATTTCAATGCTCTCTGATTTTTTCGAAGGAATGATGCCAAAATTAATACACCATCACTCTAAAAATATTTTATAAAAATATATAAATTCAAAAATTATAAATTAATTAAAATTTACCAGAATAGAAGTCAAATTAATTTTCAATGGTGACCCAGCGACTTTAATAAGTGCTTTAACAGTTGTAAGTCTAGTAATTTCATTGCGCAAACGATCCAAGAATATGGGTAAACACACTTGCATCTCATTTTGTAATACATCCCCTAAATTGCATATTATTTGTCCCATACAAGAAATTGAGCGTTCTTTTACTTCTTGATCAATATCTGATGTTTTTAAACGAGAGTATGTACAATTATACAATGGTACAGCATATACCATAAAATTGAACTCTAGCTTATTATCTGATGAAACAAAATAAAATTAGGAAATTATAAATTAATTTGAATATTTTTTTTTTTTAGCTTTTACCTAATGGACGAATAACTTTAACCATTTCTTGTAGAACAATTAGTGCTTCTGCAGTGATCTTATAAAATGGATCACCAACAGCAGTTATAATGGGTGGAATTAATTGTTCTATCCAGGGATGAAAGATTTCAGGAGCATGCGATGTTAACACGCAGTGTATAAATGATAATGTATCAATTTTCATGTTGCTACTAGACTTTTTGTCACTAAAAATTATTAGTAAATAATTAAAAAACAAATGAAAAATGAGAAATACAAATATATAATACCTTAAAGAATATTGAATTCCGGGAATTAAAGTTCCTATATGGTTGGTAAGAGCACCAGGAAGAACAATGACAAGTTCCTTCAACAAAGCTAAACAGTCAGTACGAGTTTTAACACTCCGTTCCTTCATTTGAGCATGTATAGCTTTAACAATTGCAGGAACCTATATGCATTTTTTTAAATCATATTAATTATTTATGAGCTGTTTATCAGTTTGTTATTATTTAATTTACTTGGGATTGAAGAAGGTACATAGCTGAATCTTCATCAGCCATATCAGCTGTCATATTACTACTAGTCAACTTTGTTTGTTTCAATAATGCCATGTACACGTGTAATATGTCACTTTTAACATTTTCTTCTCTTTCTAAAATATAAATTATAAAACATTTAACAATTTTTACTTGGACATAACTATTCTAAATATGATTACCTTTAAATCTCTGTATCAATGATTTTGAAACATTTTTATACATATCTGCAATCAAATCCTTTCTAGTTATAATTATACCTTCCAAACATTTAGCAGCTGATCGTCGAACCTTCCAACTCATATCATCATCATCTGAATAATCATCTTCAATATCTTCATCTTCCAAATCTTCACCATCATTAATATCCATTAAATTCTCATCGCCATTTTCACCATTGTCATCATAATTATAATTTGGATCATATGCCAAATACTCTAAGCATAACTTAATTATGTCATTAGTATAAGCTGCTGTTTCACTGGGACAACGGTTAACAAAAGCATCAAAGGCTTGCAAACAGTATTCACGTAATTCATCATCTTCAGCAGAATTTTCCACTAATGGTCCTTGTATTAATGGGACAACACGATCAATATGAACTCCAAAACGATGGCCAGCTTGACGACTACAATGTTAGTAAATACACAAAAAAAAATTTAATGATAAAATTCAAAATTATTTACAAAGTTTTACCATATAGCTGCTATACACTGTATTGATGTTTTAGATCTTGCTGCTGGTTGTTGTATTGATAAATCATTAACCAAATAATCAATAAGTTTAATATATAATACTTGATTACATGACAATACTAAATGACCAAGTGCAACAATAGTCCTGAAATAAATAAATTTATTTTTTCAATTTTCAAAAATAAATAAATGGAAAAAACTTTAATTAAAAAAAATATAAAAACAGTTTAATGAACAAATCATTATATATTATCTTGTTATAATTAAATATATATATTTTTTAGTATTCTGCATATTTGTCAAGAATTGGTAAGCAATCAAAGTCAATCACTTTTACTATAAGTTAGAACGTTTTATTTCATAAATTATTAATAAATATTTTTTGACTAGTATTTAGAATGTTAATAAATAAAGTTGGATTATTATTTATTATTAGCTGATCCTGCTCGGCGTTGCTCGTGGATTTACCCCTTCTTATAATCTGTTAAATGTGAACTGCACATATTTTTAACAGTTATTTAGGTGCTTTTGACCAAATATAAAATTCAGTTCTAGAATTATACTAAAAATAACCATCATATTTTCTGTAGCTAACGAGCAATGGCAACTCTATACAAACAGAAAAAAATTGTTTTTGTAACCCAACAAGCTCTTTATAAGCCATTTTTAAAATTATAAAAATTTAAAAAATTGGCTTTGAGATGAACATGCTTGGATATGGGATTACGTAATATGTAACAAAATAGGTAAATTCTATCAAGTTTCTTGTCGTACAAGCAAAATCATTTGCCTCTGCAAGACATTATTGAAAGACATTCTTATTCCACATCGTTATTTTAAATACTGGAAATTAAAACTGAACTCTATGAAAACAGAAGTAACATTATTTCACCTCAACAAAAAAAATAGATAACCACAAAATCAAGGTGGTTTTTGATGAACAAAAGATAAATAAATAGCAGAAATCCCAAGTATCTTGAAATGACTTTGGATAGAACATTCACTATAAGGAACATTTGATAAAGACTGGTGCAAAACTAAAAACAAGAAGCAATATCAATCAAAAACTGCAAACCCAGAATAGAGAGCAGATACCAATACTCAATACTCTTAGAGTGTTTACACTAGCCCTTACTCTATCAGTAACTGAGTATTTCTTGCCAGTATGGTTACAAAGTGCCCATATAAATTAAGTGGATACCACTCTTAACTCTGCCATGAAAGAATTATCACTCGAGCAGTTAAATCCACTCCTACAGAATGGCTACCAGTTCTAACCAACATAAGGCCACACCATTTACGTCGATAAAATTCACTTATAAGAGAATATAAAATTTTAATACTATGCTCACAATACATAATGATACCAATGTTGAACCTAATTAAAGACTAAAATCACAAAAACCTAATTCGAAACTAGCTCAAAAACTAATCTCAGAAAAATTTGATACAAATACAAAATGAAATGATAAATGGAAGATCAGCAATCCTGACACACTAAAGTTAATTAAATATCCAACAGAGGTTAGTTTAAGAAGTTTTGGGTTTGATTTCCTAGAAGGTAATTGATTGTACTATGTAGTCTTTTCCATACATGGCAAATGCGTCACAAATAGAGGTTGAAAATTTTTCCAGAATATGACTGTGGCTATGAAAAACAAATTGCAAAACACATAGTTAAATAATGTACCAATTAGAGCATACAAGGTGTTATAAAAGAACTACACAGAGCTTAGACTCAGAACAATGAATGAGGTCTTTGAACATAAAAATTTAATAATATCTATATTTTATTTTATTTTTATATATTTATTATTTTTAATTACTTATTGTTATCTTATCAAATTCTAGTTATCTGTAATCTTTTATCTTTATATTGTGTCATGTCATTACACTATATTATAAACCTATTTATCCTAATAACTATTTATTATGAATATTGAACAAAAGCCATACAAAATGAATAAATTAATTGATATAGATATGTTTATCATTTAGATATATTTTATTATTAATAAATATTGTTTATTATATATTAAACTTATTTAACATATATACCCAAAAATAAGCCATTAGCAAAGTTATTATAATTAATCATTTTTTCATATTATTTATTATATATAAGATTTTATATTTTATGAAATAAATAGTACAAGTAAAAAATAATAAGTTATTGATCAAGTACATTATCATATGGTTTTTGCTTGGTGATAACAGGTCAGTATCAAATTCTCTTTTAAATAACCCATTTACCTCCCCTGTTACATTATTTAATATTAATATTAAACATTTAACATTAATTAATACAATTATTGATATCAGAATATTTCTTTTTCTCACTATATTTCAGAATCCTGCTAATTATGTTGATTGCATTAGGTTTTATGTATAATGTTAGAAAATATGTTATCATTCGGGTTTGCGCAATCATGATTTAAGTTTTTCTTCACAATTAATTGGTAGATAAATTATCATAATAATAGATTAATAAAATTATTTATTACTTATATTATTTTAGTTTTTGAAATAAACAAGATAACTAGTTGATTATATCACAATATCAACACAAAATTTACTAATTATATCATGGTTTTACATTATAAATTTAATAACTAATCGGGGTTTGAGACTTAAAACATTTGCTAATATTTTTGGCATAACATTAAATCTAACAGAACTATAAAAATGAACTTATACTTATTGTTTTTCTGATATTTATATTTTTATCTTTGAGACGTTGTAGAAAATAGCCAATGACAAAAAAAAATTGGTTTTTGTATTTATGACAAAATATGCTTAGTACAGGCACATACTTAGTATTTTATAATATGAAAGGAAAAGCATGGACATTTTTGAGGAGAAAATAACCATTTAAAAGATTAAACTTTTTTTTGTTTATTTCAATGCTATTTAAGTGCTTGTAATGAATTCATTAAGTGTTTTTTTTTAAGATTTATTTGTGATTTTAGGAGTTTTAAGTATGGAACCCTGATTATAATAAATTTTAAGAAACATGGTGCGAGTATGTATGAGAGGAATCTTGTAAACATACAAAAATATCTATGAATATTTTTAATTGAACAATTACTTATCTATTTATATTTATATATAGATAAAACAATTTAAAAAAAAAAAAAAATACAAAATTTTTCTCCACATATACAACGCACTCAATATGATGTTAATAGGACCATAAAAATATTTAATAATAAAATCATCAAATGTCTTAATGCCAATGGTTCAATATAAATTGATTCAAAGGGTAGAAACTAATTTTTTTTTTGTCAGGATTTCTAAAGACCCAGCAGAATACATAATGTCCAGGAAAAAGAGTAACAAATAATAGAAAAATTCCCAGTTAAACACTTTAAAATTGTTCAAAATTAAATTAGTGTTCTAAATTGTTACCTTTTCCTTACTGCTTGGCGAGAAGAGTTAAGTTGAGGCAATAATGATTTTAGTATACCATTGTGAAAATCTAGTAACAATGATCCAAATCTTGAAAGTAAATCAGCAAGTATGTCTAAAGCTTCCAACTGTACAGATACATCTTGCTGTAAATGAAATAAATTCATACATTTTGAATTCCATTATTAACTTCTAAACTTACCTTTTCAATAGCACTTGTTAATTTTCCAGTAATTCTCCGGCACACATTTGCAGCTAAGGCAGTATTAGTGATTGGCAGCTCACTTATAACAGTCTTTAATCCAATACTACAAATGTCTCTCAACTGTTCATTTTCAGATATCATATTAGTACAAAGTGCATCAACAATAGTTTCAACTTGGTTTTCTTTAACTTTAATAACAAGTGGACCCAAACTAAAATTAAGTAGATTAAAACTCAATGAAATAATATTGCTCATTATTTAAAATTATTCATACAATTTATTAGATATGAATGTTGTAAAGTTCTAATTAAATCAACTAAATTTTAGTATAAACCCTTATTTTTATATTAATAACTTCACAATAATACTTATTGTTCTAGAATTGTTAGTTTGTGTAAATTATTATGTATACATAAGCAATTAATAACCATTCAAAATTTAATATTTACCATTTAACCGCAAGATTTTGAACTTCACCATTTTTGTCTTCCAACAACCTCAGCAACATTCTTACTACTTTGCGTTCGGAATCATCGTCTAGTTTAATGCTGTCTTTCTGCAACTCCGACATCAGATCATTGGTAGCCATAAACCGGAAGTCTTTGTCACTTGAAGTCATCTACAACAATAAAACGCATGATATTCAGCATTCGCCAGCAAGTAACTAAGGGCAAATATAACGATATTCAGACGATTTCACTTACTTTTTCGAGCAAATGAGCAATTTGGTACGACACGTTAGCCATGATTTTGCGGTCGATTGTTACGCCAATAAAACCGACAAGACAAGAGTATCACTGGGCGAATATTAATCGCATATAAATAATAGTTAAAATTAAAATTCCATTAGACGCGTTTTGTGCATTTGTAATATAATTAGTAGTCACGATTTCAAGACAACGGACAAAACGTAAGACGATTGAAATAAGTAAATACTAATGAAGTCCTGAAAAAAAAAACACGGCGGATGCGGCAAGTGAAAAATTAACTTTGTGTTGTGTGAAAACTGATTACGATTTTAGAGTCTCCCAGAGATATATGGTCACAGTTAACGGACCACGGTCGTGTTATTATCTTTTCGGTCGTAATCCAAGTTAGCACTTTGTTACCACGCAGTTACCAAATAGTAGAAAATATTCAACTTTCCACCGAATCTACCGTAATTAAGTGTTAGTGTATAAATGTGGTTATTGGGAATAGAACCTTTAAATGACTATTTTTTTTTTATAGTAAAAATGTAACATCGTTTTCTAACCTAATCTAATCAATATTAATTTAATATTTAATTTAATTTGATGAACAAGAAAATATTTAACCATAATACCATAATATGCCATATGGAGGAATGAGCATGGACACTAAGCACGGATACAATGTGTATAAATTGTCCTTTTTCTTACACCAAAAATTTTGGTACTTGGTTACCTCATCTACCGAAGTACTGGTAGTTGGCATTAGTTATAGCATGATGCCTTGAATCGTGATTGCATGAAAGGAAACACTGAGCCGGGAGCGTCATGTTGGTTTATTATTATTATAAATGTTAAATTGTGATTTGTTAACAAATAAGAATATCAGTTATTCAGTTTACACTTTTACTGTTGTTTAGTTTCTACTTGTCTGCCAGATTCAAAATTCGTGTAAAGTTTAATTCTACTAAATATTTAATGTTTGTCTAGAATCATGGTCAAACTTACAACAGAATTAATCATGAATTCGTACCAGTTCATAAATCCAGTCAAGGATAGAGAATTGGATTTGAGAGGTAAATGATTAATACAATGGGACGGAAAGTTGACATTTTCAACAATTATTATATTTTTATAATATATTAACATGCATATTTATATATTTCTTTTAAATGTAAATTAAAGAATACAAAATGTTTTAGGTTATAAAATACCACTGATTGAAAACATGGGTGCAACACTTGATCAGTTTGATACTATTGACTTTTCAGACAATGATATCAGGAAAATTGATGGTTTTGCATACCTTAAAAGATTGAAAAATATCATATTTAATAACAATGCTATTGTGTAAGTATTTGAAGTTTTATAGTATTAAGTATAATTAAAAAAAATTACTATGTACTTTTCTATTTTTAAAATTATGTGTTAGTGTTCTAATTGCAATCATTAAAACACTCAATAAAAACCAGTTTTGTCTCTCTTTAAGCTTAATTGGCTTGTGCTAATTAAATTTAGTCACATTGAATGAAAACAATTCAATCACTGAACTGAGCCACTTTTAATTTTATTATTATCCTAGATACCTATTGCAATACATTTCCTATCTATGGTAGTTATAATGAGTAATAATAGGTTTTATAAAAAAAATTTTAAAAGTTTTAAAACTTTTAGAAACTTAAGTCCTTATAAAACATAATTTTTTACCTAAATCTACCTAATAAAAACTTGCAAATTGTTTTATATTATAAAAATACGGTGTCACATAATCAATATTTTTTTTAATTTTGGTAATGTTACCCATCGAATAATGGACAATTTGTCCATCATTATAAATTTGAATTGGTCATTTTTTTTTCTAACTAAGACAATATCAAAAATGTAACCAAATATTGTTTACAGGCGTATAGCAGATAATTTAGAACAATGCCTACCAAATCTTGAATCTTTAATATTAACAGGTAATCAGATTCAAGAACTTGGAGATTTAGATCCTCTTGCTTCACTTCCTAAGTTGAAAATGTTAAGTCTCTTGCATAATCCAGTTGCATCAAAAGAACATTATAGACTTTATGTAGCACATAAAATTCCACAAGTTCGGATTTTGGACTTTAGGAAAGTTAAATTAAAGGTTTGTTGTTTTTCACAAATAATTTCAATATATAATTATCATTACATGAATTATAGGAATACGAAGCAGCTAAAACATTATTTAAAGGCAAAGAAGGAAAAGAACTTAAAAAGAAGTTGGTTAAGAAATCTAATCAATTTGTTCCTGGAGAAGGTCTTGAAAGCAGAAGAGCTAACGGTAAAAAAAATTAAAAACTGATTAAATTATATTATTTTCCATTTAAAGTTTTGGTTCAATTTTAAAATTATTTAGTAATTTATTAATTTACATTAAATTTATTAAATTTAGTTGAGGACAGTATAATCACACTTTTGTGTTGTCTCCATCTTACTAATGCATAACATAACAAAATTTACATTCAGAATTATCCATTTTAATCAGTAATTTGACCTTTTATCAAATTTAAAGAAAAGAATATTATTGACATGTTGTCACTTGCATTGTTCCCATAATCAACTGTACTTGCTAGAGTATTCTTTTTTAAATTTTATTTTTTATATTTATTAGATGAGTTAATAAATAAAAACAAACCGGGATGTGAATAATTTGTTACAAAGTTTTATTTTAAGCATTTTTTTTTATTAAACAAAATTTTAATATAAAAGCTGTGATCATTTATATTAATATTAGATTGTGGATGGTATATTTTGTTTGTTATTAAAATAGGTTGTTTTCTAATTCAAACAATACACTTCAAAATAAAATTCTAGTTTTGCATTAGTTCTCATGTTATGGAAGTTATTTGATTAATGCATTTAATGTTTAGTTTTTTAATTTTATACAAATTAGTCCTTTATTAATTGTATAACATAAAATTTATTTTAATATTTTTTTATGTTAATTTCAAATTAATAAATTTATTTATTATTGATATAGGTCATAGTCAAGAAGATATGTGGAGAATTCGAAAGGCGATATCTGAAGCATCATCGTTAGAAGAAGTTGAACATCTTACCAAGTTGCTCGAAGCTGGGCAAATTCCTAACAAAGACCAAGTCAATAAGTCTTTTTCAGTAAATGGAGGTAAATAATTAATATACAATTCAATAAGTAATATATTTTGATTTTAATTTATTCAATTTATAAATTATGATAATGTATTATTACTAGAAGAAAATATTGAAGAATTTGATGACGATGATAATAATGAAGCACCAACACCAATGGAATAGTGGTGGTCCTTTCTTGATCCTTATATTGAAGGCTAAATTTTGCAGTTATAAATTAAGAATATATTATATTTAATATTTAATCAGTTCATTAAAAGATAAGAACAGATACACATACTATTGGTCTATTTTTTATAATGGGTTAAGTAAAATACTAACATTTATTTTATTAAGCTTATATGTTGAGAAGCGTTATACATTAACACTCTTGAGTGTTACTTTTTAAAATAAATAATGTCATCTCATTTTATATGTCTGATAGTGTTTAGTGATTACAGTGGTTGTTTATAAGTACAACTTGCCGTGTGACATAACTTTACCAGGATACAATGACAATTATCAACTATGACAAAACTAGACAGATTAGTGTCATACATTATTTTTAATAAAAACAATTTCCACTTTAATAAAAATGGATAACAGTTGTCTATTGCAGATGTGGCCACTGGCCAAGAAGAAAAGCATCACAAGCTGCTACGTGCGATGTGAGTAAGCGATATAAATTAAAAATTGGTAACAAATTATTCACAATGTCATTTTGTTAACTGTTAAAACAAATAGATGCAAGCAATGTTTATTTTAAACATTACATTTTTAAAATATTTTATTTTCAGTTATCTTGTCTTGGGAAAATAAAAAGATAATTTCATAATTTACGTGTATTTTTATTTAATTAAGGTGAAAAAATGTACAGCAATAATATGACCTCAAAGTAACATAAAATGTATTAAACAGAAAATAAAATGTACTTCTTACTTATAATTATTATTAATACATAACATAATATTCTATAATTATATTTTTAATTGTTTAGACCAGTAGTTGCACTAATTGTAATTTATATTGAAAATAGTTATTTGTCGCTACCTAAAACCTTTATGTTGTATCACAAATAACAAATTTTATTTATAAGTAATTAATTTAAAAGCCATCAATTTTTTTAAAAAATTTGATCAACTCGCAATTTTTTTTCTAATCTCCTTACTAATAAGTAATAATATTTTGTTCACTGATCAGATGTCTGAACAAACTAATTTTTAATAAAACAGTTTTTATTTTCACAAAAAAAAAAAAATAGTTGTCCATGAGATGCAATAAATTTCCAGTTTTTAATTACAATATAGTGATAAACAAATAAAAAGTAAATTAGTCTAAAAATTTTGTTTTTAAGTAGTGCACTACTTTCTTACTTTAGTGTTAGATGTAGCACAGTATTATTAATTAAATATAAGAGTATATTACATTAAAAGTACAGTCCAAGCCAGTGGCATATTAAAGTTTCAAGGGGAATAGGGGTATACTGAATTTTTTTGAAGCTATTGCTTCATCAAAAGAATGTGTGAATGGGTAATAAAAATGGTACCAGACAAGGATTTAGTATAATAAAGTTTTTAATAAAAATATTTATTCTATTAACAAAAAAAAAAAATTAATTTAATAGCTGTGGGTGGGTGATCAAATGGTAGTTCACCTAGTCGGAAAATAGTCCAACATGTTATTGAGGGGGAATATCAACAAAACATATATTATATAACTATAATAATACATAATTAAAATATAGTTAAATTAAGGTTATAAAAAAACAAAAATTAAAAACAATCAACCAATGAAAACATTCATATATATGTATGGAAAAATAGAATTTATAATAGCCATATTTTTATATTTAATTACAAAATTATTTACATTTAACATGTGCTAAAAAGTGATGCTATATCCCCTCCCAAGACTCCCCCCTTTGAATAGTTGTATAATCTGATTTAAATTAACTATATAACAGTAAAAATCAGCTGATATTACATTTTAAAATCTTTACATTATTAAAGTTGACATTTTAATCACATTAACTATCAACAGTTATTTATACAACTACTTAAATGTTTGGGTTGAAATTTAATAACTGAATTTTTTGTTTTTTAATTTATAAATTCTTTAAGTTCCAAGCACTGGCAATACTTCAAGTTTAAAGGAAATTATACAAACTAAAAATAAAACGAATCTACATGATACATTTATAATCTATTACTTAAATAAGTGTATATTTTTATAGATAGTAGACAATAAATGTTGTTTCCAATTTATTTAAATTATTAATTAACACAAAATTACAGAAAATTATGTTTAACATTGTACATGAAATTTGCAAATTGTACACATTTATTTGGTAGTCACAATACTGTTTTAGTTGAAGTAAAATTCAACATATTATAAATTAAACTTTAATTTTTAAATGTTAACTATTCAACTACGTCGTAAAAAAAAAAAAATTCACGGTATTTATACAGAATTACTTCTTACTTATTTATATATTTAAATAACAAAAAAAAAAAAAAATTATGTAAATACTCATGAATACATTTAATAATTTTTGTTCAAAACTTTTCTATCAGATTTAAACCAGTGACAATTGCTGTTTAATACATAGGGTAATATATATGGATTTGAAAGTATGGCAGATGCATTAGGTCTAACTGTTAGATCACGATTCAATAATTCATGCAAAAGCATTATCACATCACTGTCGTAAAAGTTAATTTTATCTGGAAGACTCAAAACTCCTTCAACAATGCTTGATATAGTTTCTGCTAAACTCTATAAATATTTTTGATAAAATTTAGTTTTAATCAACAATTATTTTAAGATTATCAAATATAATTTTAATTATTATCCTATACTTTGTCTCAGGAGAAAACAGGCTACTCACTGACCAAAATCGGTTCCCACTGCACATCCCCATGCCACAATCTTGCCAATCTAGTCATGCGAAGGGAGAAAATATCCTATTCTAGTGCTCGGTATACATATGCAGAAGTGGCCATTCTCTCCTGAGATAGAGTATAATACTTACCTCTGCATAAAAAGGATGTTTAGTAGTCATCAAATAGTATAAAACACAACCAATTTGCCATATATCACTTTTTAATCTCAGAGGTTTCCCACAACATTGCTCTGGAGACATGTAACATGGCGTACAACAATTTCCACCAACAATTTTGTCACTGCATATAAAATTTATAAAATAGTTTGTTTTTATATTTTAGTAAAATTATCAATTGTATACCTGGTTAATATATGAGAAGAGCCAAAATCGCCAAGTTTTACAACTGTTCCTTGACTTCCTGATAATAATATATTCATTGGATTAATATCACCATGTATAATCTTCATTTTGTGAATGTAATCCACGGCCATTGTTAGTTGACTAAATATATTTAGTACACACTAGAATAATGTCAAGACATAAGTTAATAAAAATGGATTAATAAATTTTAATATTCTCTAAAAAAAAAAATTAATACATTTTGTGCAATATAATTTGAAGTTTGAGTACATTTATTAACAAAATTGTCTAGAGTTCCGTGCATAGCATACTCCATAATAATATGAAAACTTTGTTCATCTTGAAAACTATTATAATATCTGATTATGTTTGGATGATTTAACATTTGAAGAATTTGAATTTCTTTGATAGCTTCCTAAAAAAATGTAGATATGTAAAAATTACAGACAACATATTTTTGTTGTTTACCTTTACATTTTCTGTTGACATGGATTTTATATGTATGGTTTTCATTACGGCTAATTTCTTTAAATTAAAGTCTCTAACCAGTTCAACAACTCTAAAAATTGTAATATTTATAAATTAAGATATTATGCTATTTTCATTAGAAGACTTACCCAAAAGCTCCATGTCCCAGCACACCAATAATGTTATACGAATCCATGCTCACAAAAAAAACAATCAACAATTGCTATTTACTGAACAAAAATATCTAATGTAATTACTATCATTATGTACCCAATACAAGCTTAAAGAGATTACTGATGGCGGTCAACTCCACAAATCACGATTGAATTAAGTTTCTTGATTTATTATTAATATTTATTAAGACGTCAATACGTCATACCTACTGTCACTAGTCACTACAATTCTACAACTATATATAAAATAATATCTACCACGTCTTGGCATTTTACACAAATTGCAAAATATCACATAATATTGTATTAATATCACAATATCTACAATCATAATACAATAATACAATTTAGTTGAAGTTATTAGTTGGGTATATTTTAACATTTTTAATAATCTTACGTCGCTTATCATTTTTATGTAAAAACCTAAGCTGCACTTTATAAATAGAATAGTACAATAAATATCACAGATTAAATAAAAAATGTTCATTAATTCATTTGATATTTAAATATGCGAGACAGTTGTTTAATCTATATCATAAAAATATTATATTATAATTCATAGTAAAACAATTGTCTTATTCTGTGATATAATGTCGGGCATTGTTCAATTTGTTGCCTGGTTGGGCACTTGGGTGTTGGCTGGCGGTCATATTTAGAACTCTGTGGCGACTGATGATAACTATTGTATAGATTAACCATTTGTGATCAATTGTACAATCGTACATTTTTTCGATTACCCAGGGAATTGGATTTTCGAGTATCATCGAGGTAATCGGAAACAAAAAATCTTACTTAAAAGATACTGCTCATTTCTCACATTATTTTTGGCGTTTTATAACAGGCCAGGGAACGCTTAATTAGACCTAGGGGCGTCGAAGCAACCCCAAGCACCTCCCTAGTTGTGCCTGTGCACAGTACCCCACTAGACAACTGTAAGGGTAATTGTACCCTAGTCGGGGAATCGTAAGCTCTTATACGAGAGTAACAGGTAAAAAATTACATACGTAAATTCCTACAATGTGTGCAAGTTCCTACACGGTAAAAAAAAATAGTCAAGTTAGTTTAATAAGTCATCAGTTTGATTACATTTAAATTTTTTTACCTGCTAGGTCTCTTGTAGGAACTTAGATTCGCCCCAGCAGACTGGTAACCCCACATGCCCACCTTTTTTTGTGTCTGTGTACACGATAAGTAGTTGAAATAATTCTTTGATTTTCAACTACAATAACTTTTCTGGTGCACAAATGAATTTAGTTGGGGCAATTCCCAATAGTTTTCAAAAGCGTCGGGAAAAACCAAAAAAAAAAAAATTATGTAAAAACGAAAAATTTTAGACAAAATCGATTTTGTTTTTTGATGTAACACAAGAAATAAAAACCTTAAATACATTAACGTTTTACCGAGTGTTTATATTGGCATTTTATTTACACCATAAAATCATATTATAAAATCAATACATTTTGACCAATTTCGAGGTATTTATATAAGAAATTTTCCAAAAAACATTAATAATATGTGCCGAAATCTCTGTAATTTTCGCCCCGGCGTCGACCCTACCACGGCGTTTTTGCCCAATGACCGCCATCGGAATATGCAGAAACGTCCCCATAGCTCATCTCGCTGTAGCACTAACTCCGTGTTCAAGCAGTCTTCGTCGACGCCGTGGGAGAGGAATCGTAACCCGCGCCGGAATCGCAGGCCGCCGTCCAAGACCTGAGCGCGCTACGCCCGCGAGTGACATACCGCCGGACACCGTACGTGCACATTCTCGTGCCCTTCGCGTCGGCGTTATCGGTTCAAGGGGCTTGCCAGCATATCGGGAGACGACGCTACTCACTTCGGGAACAGCCACGGACAACACGCGTTTGACGCCACGCCGAGACAAACCGAAGCCGTTTGTTACTTCGGTTCCCTTGGCCGGCAATTCGTCGTCGCCGAGAGGTACGTCCGCGACGGTTGCCGTGGAACTGGCGGGACGCGACTCCGCGTCCCCCCGCTCGACGACGCATCGTCGCCAACTGCCAACCGCGGTTATCGCGAATTTGCGATTCGACCACATCGTCGTCACCACGGTCTGATTCTACTCTTTAGTGATGGCGTCGGTTATGTCGACCAATGTTTGCATCGCCCAAGCTTCGGCTAGACCGTCGAAAACGCCGTGTACCAAGTCATTAATGCGTTTTTCGACGTCGATGATAAGTGTCTCCGTTTCGATTTCGTGCGTATGACGTGGCGAAATGGAACTCTTGATTATGAAATGAATTAAATTTAGATAATTTCTGAAATCGTAACGAAGATATTCGAAAATCTACCAGACGATGTCGTTTGTTACTAGCCAAGAGAGTTCATTAAATTCATCGTTCTTCTCGGCCAGCACTATTACAGAGGACTCTGAACGCGTTAATTTTTCCAAACACCATTATTAATATTATTGATATACAGTGAAACCTCCGTTTGGCAGACACTTTCGGTCGCCGAAATTTCGTCCGCTATTCAGAGGGAATAATTTTTTGAAATTCATAAAAGGTTAATATAATGTTGTTAATAAAAATGTTTTATTATTATTATTATTATACATATTATAATAATATGATAAATTAAATGTTTTAATGATAAATAGGTACATATAAACATTTTAGTATGCATTATAATGTATTTATATAAATATTTAACAATGATATAAATTTGATGGATACCTAAGTTTTCGTTTTTTTGACGCAAGCCTAAAATGTCAACTTTTTCGAGAAGCGACATTTTAACTCGTCGCGTCATAAACCGTCACCAACTAACAAAATGCACGAAACACTAGCATTCAAAACATTGATATTTTTAACATGATGGTCGTAGTTGTACGACGTAATCCTATCTCATCGTCCCACGAGTATAAACAGTGTCATATTGTACTAGTGCGAGTAAGGCAGGTTATCCTGTCAGATAATACAAAATTATTGACTTTCCGGTAAACTTTTTTTTTTGTGAAAAGAAGAAAAATTTATGTAGAATATTGTGTTATTTTGTCATATTCCACCGCCAAATGGCACGACACGACCACGTAATGGTGCCAACGGACCTTGTAGGACGTCGTTGGATGAACAGCTTGGTGGGTTTCTGTTTCATGATTGATTTTGTTCATCTGTAGTTCAGCCACCTGTTGTAACGCTCGTTTCGGCTCTTAGTCTCGATCTGGTCGCTTGTTCCCATTGAGCGTAAATAAATTAAAAATTAGATATTGGATATTCTCATCCGTAAATTAACGATTTCTCGGGAATTTTCAAAGCTAAAGATCGAAAATTTAAAATAATGTTTCTCATACATTATAGTTAATATTGTAACTAAAAAAATCTAAAAAGTATATTATATGGTTGATTTTTTAAACATTTTAGTTCAAATTTGGACGAAATTAGATATTTAAACGAAGAATAACAATGTTCGTTATTATGTTGTAATATAAAAATATTTTTCGTGGATGCTTGAAACTTAAAACACCTGCTTATTTCTTTCATACACTAATATTTTTAAATGCAATATTTTCGGAAGAAATTAATTCGACCTTCTGCACTTTAACAGGGACATTATAAAATATACTTATATAGTAATGTAGGCTGACAAACCGTCTTCGCTCAGAATCGTTTTTTGGATATACAAGGATAAATATCATTGAATTCAAATTTAACAAATCTATTAAAGTGATCCCACTTGACACCTACTGTACAGCTGATACCTACTTATCGACCATTTACCTAGTTTTGTTTCATAAATTATAACCTTAAAAGTATCGTAAATTGTACACATACACTTCATAATTTTATTAAACCTCTTTTCTAATTTCTACTATATTATACTTATATGACAGTGTAATAACTGTAATAACTAATTTATACTCCATATATCCATGGACATTTTACACTAAGGCGTCATTGTGTTAAAAAAAAAAGTCACATTGCCCAAAAACAGAGAGGTCCATCGGCAAATTCCTGGTAGGCCTATCGGCCCATGAATGGGTGAAATTGTGAATCAACAATTTAAGTCATCACAATTTGTGTCAGGTAGTATACTATAGAGTAATTTAGTAGTATCATATTGTGTATATTGAGAAAAATGGAAATAAACAGAGATTGTCCGTCATATGACAGTGAAACTTCTTAAAGTTATAAAAGCCAGAGGAAGAAGCACCTCAGTAAGCACTAAGTAGTACCTACTACATATTACGTTACCTATATAACAACATTCAATTCATAGTAAATAATAATATTAAAATTAGGTATTTATTTTTTTAATAATTTATAAAAAAAATAATGTGGTACCCTAGCATGGGGTCTGATTAAGATGCATTGTTTGCAACTTTCAGGACAGTAGGACTAGTATTGAATGTATCATAGAACATTAATCATTATCTAACATTATATATTACAATATTATTCTGATGTTATTTTATGTATTACGCCCCTGTCATAGTTCAATGACTGTTGTGGAAATTTACCAATATTAAATGCCATATTCACTGCTTGACCAACGCCTGTTATAAATTAACCACACATAATATTAATTATTATTTCAATATACAGTATATGAGGCTTTCATACTTGATCCACACGCAACTACACGGTTTGCAAGACCACATTCAAATGCTTCTTTAGATTTTATATCTCTGCCAGTCAATAATAGATCCATAGTTTTTGAATAACCTACAGTTTTTAAAAGTCTTTTAAAAAATATTTTTGATTTTGAAATATTTAATTTTCTATCAATTGCCATGACAGCATTCTCTTCTACAATGCGCATATCACACCACAAACACAAGTCAAAACCAACATTGTATGCAAATCCAGAAACAGCAGCTATAATTGGCTTTTGACAATATGATTGTAAAAAGTCCTTAAGGAGAATTAAACAATTTGCTTATTATATAAAATTAATAAACCAAATGTTTATTTATTACATCATATACTTGTTGTGCCTCAGATAATTCACCAGGATCAAACCCTGCACAGAATGATCCCCCTTCTCCATATAGAATAGCGATTGTTGATGAAGGGTCATCCTCAAAATTTGAAATAGCTTTTTTTAAATCATCTAAAGTTGCCACATTTAATGTGTTTTTATCATCTGGTTTATTCAATGATATTAAAGTAATATGCTGGTGCTTGAATGTTTTAACATTTGGATAAATATTTTCTAAAATAATAAAATATATGACAGCTAAATTTATAATAATCATTTTTACATCAAAGTAATATATATACATTTCTTTAACAATAAGAAAACATCTTGAAATACTAGATATAAAAGCATTTATTATCTAAAGAATATACCCAAAGAATTTTTTCTTATTAACTGTTGAGTAAATTGAGACAAATATAAAAATAAAAAATTTTGAATAACTTAAATGTAGAAAGTAATAAGTAAATATTCATTTAAAAAAAGACTCGACTATTATTGTGGAAACTGAGGTCTTTTAGAATCCAAAAATGTTCGCTATTTTAAGTTCAAACAAACTTGTCTTTAGTACAGTACCTATGTAAACCTAAATGCTGTATTTTACATTACAAATGTTAAATTGTATCAATAAAGACAAGAATAAGAAATTAAAATTCATACCATTTGATGTAAGAACAGCTCCAGACGAAAACAATTTATTAAATTTGTTTGATTGCTCAAATCGTAGGTAGCTTGTAGAATGAAGAAATAATTTGCATCGTTTTAAAAAAGCCATGCTTATAATATCGGAAATAAAAATCGTTATCAGTTAATATTTTGTCATTATCAACCAGCAGCTGACTTAACCACAGATAATATAATATATATATTTATATATAATAGGTATAAATTGTCAATAGATTTAACATAATATAATAATAAATATTTTGATATTGGAATACTTGTGATTAGATAATATTGAAACTAAGTACTAACACCAAATATGATTTTTTATTTAAATTTTTTTTATTGAATTTAGGAATTCGAAATTTAGTCTATTCTTTTACATGAATCCATTACGTCTTAATTTTTTATTTGTTGAGTTTACTGTACCTGTGATAATATATTAACACTATTATTTTTACATTGAATAATGTTCAACCAAATAAATGTTATGTTATGTAGCGAATATTCAAAATATTTATATTCATTTAAAAAGTCTTCTCTTTAGTATTAATGAATAAAAATTATAAAATATTTAATTTAAATTAATTAAAAATTTGAATTAATTACAATGAAAAAACCTACTTCTATACTAAAATTACTTTTATTATTTATAATAGGAAACGTTCAAAGTATGTAATGATTTGTATTCTTGTTTAAATTAAATATTACTACTGTATTAACTTTTGAATTTACTATTTAGGTACAATTCATAAAAACCTTGCGTATTTTGAAACTTTACATGCTTCAGATTTTTCTCATAATATAGTGAAACGTGGAGTCAGTGATAGCCCACACCCATTGAACAAAGTAAAAGAAGTATCATTTACCACATTGGGAAGGTAATATATAATATATAACTATATCTGTACATGTAAATATATAGTGTGCAAGGAGCATAAGTGTTCATAGACTTTAATTAAGAATGTCTATGAGGTATAAGATTTGAATTATAAAACTTTAAGTAACATTAAAAGTAGTCCTGGACCATCAGTAGCTAGAAATATTCATTCAAGTATTTTTATAGAGATTTTCGATTAATTTTAACACCAAAAAAAGGATTATTACACCATCAGTTTGAAGCTACAAGTATAGATGCTGAAGGAAATGAAACTCCAGTCGCAGTTGGTATGTTGAAAAATTACAATTATTATTTATTAATAGGATGTCATACTTGCATTTGTTATTTTTGTCTTGAAAGTGTGTAACATAGCAAATTAATGTTCTGCAGTAAATGTTTAGTTTTATTAGTTTAAAAATTAGATTGAATCTACCTAGTATAAAACTTAATAGTAAGAACATTATCTGTGTTTATATGTTAGTTTTTACGAATTCAGTTTTTTAGCATATTTTGCTTATATAAAATAGTGCAATTTAATAATGCTCATAACTCACTTAAAATCTGATTTATCGTAAAATACTGGCGTGCAAACACAGATAATGTTCTTACTATTAAATTTCATTAATAAGTTAATTCATTTTAACTTTTAAACTAACGAAGCTAAACATAAACTGCTGAGCGTACATTTTTCATATTATGCATTTGTAAGACAGTGACAACAAATGTGGGTGTAGCGTCTTCTTAACTTGTCAAATATATTTCTTATTGAAATTTACTGTATATTATATATTTAACATCTATATAAATTGTAACATATATAATACATTTTTGGTTTTTTCTGCATTATTTAGATCATGACCATTTTTATGACGGTCGGGTTTTTGGAGAGAAAAGTTCACATGCTAGTGTACATTTAGATAAAGGTGTTATGACTGCTATTATTGATGTTCCTGGTGAAACTTATCATATTGAAGTATAAAAAACATTTTAATTTACATACAGTAGTATGTTATTTTATTGTTTTTTTCATTTTAGCCATCTTGGAGGCATATGGTCGATAAAGATAACAAAACAATGGTAACATATAAAGCATCAGATGTACGATTAAGTTGGAAACATTCAGACTTAAATCAACATAAGCCGTGTGCTTATGTAAAAGAAGACGCTGGTTTGTGTTTTAAATATGTTAATTTTTTATTTGATTAAACTAATATTATTAAATTTTCAGAGGTGGAAACTGTAGATGATGACGATGATAATTTAAATTCCATCACACGTTCTAAACGTGATGCAGATTCTTATGACTATATGATTACACCAACAAGAACGCGTTGTCCATTACTTTTAGTTGCTGATTATAGATTTTTTAGAGAAATGGGCGGAGGTGATACAAAAACAACTATAAATTATTTAGTAAGTATTGTAATATGAAGTATTTCAACAATTTTTTTTTTAAGGACAAGGTTGATGAATTTCTGTATTATAAATTAATCTACTACCTTTTAATATTGTATACTACTGTTTATAGTTAAATCAACCAACAATTACTTCCTATTTTTATCAACAGCTTATAAAGTTAACTATAAAATATTATAAGTAACTATGAATAGTGAATTTAAAATTTATATAAAATTTATATTTTAGATAAGTCTAATTGATCGTGTACACAAAATATATAATGATACTCTATGGCTGGAACGTCAAGAATCTGATGGATTTCGGGGCATGGGTTTTGTTATTAAAAAAATAACAGTACATAGTGATCCAACTAAAGTGCGTAGTTCAGAAGATCATTATAACATGGTTAGAGAAAAATGGGATGTTCGATCACTACTTGAGGTATTTATTTCATATGAGATAATTATTTTACTTAAAACAAATGAGTTATACACATTACATTGTGTGTACACATATTCTTTCTACTCCCCTTTTATCAGGTTCATATGGCTATATTTATATGCATTTCCTCAATGCAACTCCATATATCCCTTTATCACCTCCATACCCTTTTTCTGGAGCCAACTTTGCTTTTATCTATGCTGAATCTTCTTTACTAATTAGTATTTAATTTTAATTTCTCCTTAACATGTCCAAACCATCTCTCCTATTCTTTCTCATTTTTTCCACAATTATTTTAACTCCTTTTCTTTAAACTCTTTCTAATTCTACCTAGCAAATAAATTCCATCTTAATATTTTAATTTCTGTTGTTTTTCATTTTTTATTTATGAAACTATATAGTTATAAATATTACAGTAAAATATTTAATTATTAAATATTTATATCAATAATTATTAATTTTACAATTGATGTATCATCTATAACATTAAATAGGAATTTTCTAAATCAAAAGACATATCCAAGTATTGTTTAGCGCATTTGTTTACGCATCAAACATTCAGATCAAAAAAATCTTCAGTATTGGGTCTAGCATATATAGCTTCACATAGAAGTTATGCAATTGGCGGCATATGTAGTCCCGGTGAATATTTCTTGTTTATCTTGTTTACTGGTGGAAAATGACTAATCACACAAATTAATCTCATAAATTCTTAACTCGTACTATATATATATACACATTTAATCATATTGTCTTTTAATAATGCACAAGTTACAATATTATGTGTTATTATATGTTATTGTTGTTTTGAACTAATTCAAGGATTTTTATAGTACATACAATCATACTAATTAATTATAAGGCTACTTACATAGTTATATATTTTAATTATTTGGTAACACATACCTCTCGCCTTAACAATATCTTACCCCCAGGTTGTTTGCTTTTGTACCTATTACTTGTTATAATTAACGGTATAAGGGATATTTATAGTAATAAGTAATATTTTATAACAAATATGTAATCATTAATAACAATTAATTATCTGAGTACAATAGTAGATTCATTTGTTTGATACTTTAATTTGAAATTGGCTTACTATTGAATTTTTAAGTATATTTTGAATTTACTAATTATTTTAATATGCATACCTATTTTTGCTTTATTTTAACTCAACAAAAAATGATATAATTTGTTTTATTAATACAATAGACTCAATTTCTGAAAAGTACAAAATATATAAGTATTATATAATCTATTACTATTGCTTTGCTGGTGGCAGGTATTTAGCCGTGAATATAGCCATAAAGATTTCTGTTTGGCTCATTTATTTACCGACTTAAAATTTGAAGGAGGTATTCTAGGACTTGCTTATGTTGGTTCTCCTAGACGTAATTCAGTTGGTGGAATTTGTACACCAGGTGATGGAAACATAATAATTTAAAAAATATTTTTCAAAAAAAAATAAATTCTTATGATTGAACATTTAATTTAACAGAGTATTTTAAAAATGGGTATACGTTATATCTTAATTCTGGCCTAAGTTCAAGCCGTAATCATTATGGTCAACGAGTAATTACACGAGAAGCAGATTTAGTTACTGCACATGAATTTGGTCACAATTGGGGATCTGAACATGATCCAGATATAACTGAATGCAGTCCTACAGCCAGCCAGGGAGGATCTTTTCTTATGTATACATATAGCGTCAGTGGTTACGATATTAACAACAAAGTAAGTTTAAATAAAAAAAAAAAATATCTACATCTATTTTAAATTTTTCATTTTCTCAGAGATTTTCTCCATGTAGTTTACGGTCTATACGTAAAGTATTACAAGCCAAATCAGCGCGTTGTTTTTCTGAACCAGAAGAATCATTTTGTGGTAATCTTAGAGTTGAAGGAAATGAAGAATGTGATGCTGGTTTATTAGGTACTGAAGATAATGATTCATGTTGCGATAAAAACTGTAAACTTAGAAGAGCTCAAGGCGCTCGATGCAGGTACTGGAATATAATATACTATACAGTAAGTTAATTATTTGTCATTTCATTTTATAATTAATTTTGTTTAGTGATAAAAACTCGCCGTGTTGCCAAAACTGTCAATTTATGGCATCTGGAGTGAAATGTCGTGAAGGACAATTTGCCACTTGTGAGCAAGAATCTCGTTGTACAGGTACTGTAGCCGAGTGTCCTAAAAGTCCACCTATGCCCGATGGTACTGGGTGTCTTGAAAGGGGTAAATGTCGTTCTGGTAAATGCATACCTTTTTGTGAAACACAAGGATTACAAAGTTGCATGTGTGATACTAGTAAGTTAATTATGATTTATGGCTATTTTTAAACATGCAATTTCTAAAATATTTATAATTTAGTCTTTAAACAATATTATTAATCATAATAGTTTCTTATTTTCAGTATTACAATCATGCAAACGATGTTGTCGTATAAATTTAAATGATACATGTTATCCAGTTGATCCACCTGATGTATTGCCGGATGGAACGCCATGCATTCAAGGATTTTGTAATAAAGTACTGTTATACTGTTTATTTAATATTTTTGCATAAAAAGAAAAATATATCAGATTATGATGGTTTGTAATAGGGTGCATGTGAGAAAACTATTCAAGATGTTGTAGAACGTTTTTGGGATATCATTGAAGAAATCAACATTAACAAGATGTTAAGATTTTTAAAGGATAACATTGTAGGCACAGTGATTTTGATAACTGGTTTGATATGGGTACCAGCATCTTGTATAATTAACTGGTTAGATCATAAACGTGCCAAAGAAGTCCGCGAAAGAAGGAAATGGGAAGATCAGGATGATTTTGTGCAATTGTCCAATGACGCAAGACCAAAAAAAATAATTTACATCAAAGTGCCAACTAGTCAAATGGAAATTTTAATGACGAACAAATGAGATACTTAAATTAACATAAATATATGTATTATGTTATATGCCAATATTTTGAATACTCCAGGATCTCTATAATTAAAAGCAAAAGAAATAGTTTGTTTTAATTCTATTAAGTTACCTTTTATTATAATTTTTTTTTTTACATTTTAAAATATTTAAAAATCTTTGTTTTTTAAGCTAGTCACAATATTATAATTAAGGTTTATAAAAATAGATAAGAAATTAACAGTTAATTTTAATTATTACATAATGATATTGCAATAAATCAGTTTGTTTTATCATACAAATATATTGTACTCAAATATTGTAATTCAAATTATAGTTAATATGTTAAAAATTACTTAAAATATATATTATATTATATATATATTTCTATTTAAAACATAATTTGACGAAAAAAGTAATTACAAGCAGAACAATCACAATATACTAAATAATTCTTAAGCATGATTAATATTAATACTTTTTTTATCAACAATATAACAGTTTATAGTAATAAGTAAGAAATAAAAGTAAATTAACATAAAACATATGTAGAACAATTATAGTAATAAAAAAAAACAATTCAACTGACATGTATAAAATATAAAAAAAAGTTTTCAAAATATATTAAACTGTGTTTAATAATCTTAACTTAATTATATATAAAATAAAATACTAATTTTAGAGTATATAAAATAATAAAAATAACAAAATTATTGATTTTGTGTATAATATACAAGTGTGTTCCAAACAAAAAAAAGTGAGTGACTTTCAACCATTGTCTAACCAAAAGCACTTGAGTATTCATGTTGTTCATGATTTGTATGTACAGCACATGTGGGTAGGGACATAGTTACATTAGTTTGGGAACCCAATTGTAAAAAGGACGGCAACGTACTCACATACCAAGATGTTTGGTAAGAGCTGTATATATTATAAAAATTTAAATACCACTGTCTTATAAACTAACAGTGTGCTTGTATAAAAAAAAATAAAACAATATACTAACATTCATACATAACTATTTCCTTGTTGAAATTTTAATATATCAAGTTTTAACATGTAAAATTTTGGCTAAAAATTAAAAAAATATATATATATTTCATATAATATAGTATATTTACATATACTTTGTTAAGTAGATCATGTGTTAAAATATTAAAAAAAAAAATTAAATAATAATCGTAATAATACTTCAGTCTGTGGTTGAATAACCTTATTTGATATTATAGCAAAGTCTGGTTAAAACGTCTCTGTGCTTTTTAAGTCATAACAATAAATTATATTAATAATGATTATAGATACACTAATATAGTTATAAAATATTACTTATATACTTAATACGATAATAATAAAGTTATAGATATAATAATTACTCTATTGATAAATAGCAAAACAAATCATCCTTTAGAGTGTATTTACTAGAAATTAAAATGGAAAGAAATAAGTTTATATTATCCTTAAGATTATAATGGAAGTAAAAATATATGTATCCATTAGCTTTTAGGTGGGTTACTTGGTTTTAATATAACACTATTTCATTTTTGATAATCATAACTTCTATATGTTAATTAAAAAAGTATGAGCCGTTGTATATGTACATCGACAATAGTGAACACACATGTTTAAATAAATTATAAATGTTATTGTAAATTTTAAAAATAATGGTACTTAACTTGGTAAATGTTATTTAAACAAAATATACAAAACATATTTGTCAGGTACAAAATTAACAAAAAAAAAATTGAAAAGAACTCACAGTAGATATACTCTTGAAACAAAATGCTATTCATTTAAAAGCTATCTTTTATTCACTTCTGAATAAATCGAATTGTGATTAATTTCATTTAAGTCTATTTTTAAACTTTCATAATTGGGATCATTTTCAACATATTCAACAGTCATTGTCCTAGTCAAGCTTGCATAGTCTGGTTCAGATGGTTTTTCAATTTTTTTTATCCGAGCGTAACCATGACTAGTGGGTCGTAACTCTTCGTAATTAGGATCAACATCTGATGTCTTTTTGGGCTCAATCAATTTATCATAAATACCTTCGTCATACAGGGGAGGCACAACAGGAGATGTTTGTTCTGGCGAATCATTGCGTTTCTTCATTACTTTAGCATACATTTCGTCCAAGTATTCTGGAGGTTTAGGAAGAGGTGAATTAGCCGGTCGTTTTTCAGGCTTAGGTGAATTACTCACAGCACTTGATGAAGAATCTACAAATAAAATTAATTTACCACATTTACATTTTTTGTATACTATCAATATAGATTTAAATTATAAAAATAATTACCCTGTCTGGAATGTGTTTGTTCAGATCCATTAATATGTGATGTGGAAGCTTTATATGCCTGACCTATTAAAGCAACAGGTATATTATTTGCGCTAGGTATTTGAGCATATGTTTCACTTCCACTAGTGTAGACATTATTGCTTGGGTCAATAATAGCTGCATACATTTCATCTATATAAATTATAAATAAATATTTAAATGTAACTACAACATTTAATGTTATATCACAAACCAGAATCATCTGAGACAAAAGCATAATGAGGATCTGACGGTACACCACCATTTCGATTACTGGACATGATCCTTGATAATGGTTCTCGAACACTGATACTTGTGTACCCTTCTGAAATTTGATTATAATGTTAAAGAGGAACATTTAAACAACTATTCTAATGATATTCATACTACTAGAATCATGTGAATCGCCACTGTAATGTCCCTGTCTGGGTTGCACATTTAATGGATGTTCTATTGATCCTACCGGTGGAGTCATATAAGGAATGTTAATACTAGCAGCTTCGTCTCCTGCAATCACACTAGCCGCTGCTATATCTTGATCAGGAGCCCTATCAATTACATCCAATTCTATTGACCCAGTCAAACTAGCTTTTTCCGATCTATAACATTAGTTTTAAAAATAATAAACATTTTTGAAGTAGAATGTAGACAGGTAGACAGAGGAATTATTAACAATAAATAAATATTAAAGGACATAAAAACTCTAAAAACAAATTTGCTTAGATTTAAAGTACATTATAATCTAAGAAATATGGTGTGGATCTCACACTTAACTCTTAAATATTTAACGAGATACAAACGTTTGAAAATGTGTGTGTGTCGTCATTGAGCCGAAGTCTGAACGATGGTGTATGTTATACGTGTAAAAGTATTAGATTCATACAATGATTTCAATCGCTAAAGTTAATATTTTTTTGTAATCTATAGAGTATTTATGTGTTAATAGCACTAGTGAGATTATAATTTTGATATACTTTCTAGTTTTTTCTTAATGTTTAAAACTATTAGAATATATTTGGTAAAATTATGTTTGTGCCCTTGATGTGCCATGTTGGCGGCAGTACAGTGATTTATATTAATAATTTAATCTTTAATAACAAGATATATTACATTTGAAATCACATTTAAACACATAAATATATACACAAAATAAAAAAAAAAAAATTAAAAATACTATCGTAAGTTATTCATATCATTGTGTAAATCAAACAATTTTCACACATACAACAGGCGTACATTAATCATCTTTAGGATGTCATGTAGCTATTTATCAACCCTCATTATCTAGTTGAATAATAATTTTTTTAACTTAAACATTTTTCATTATATTGACTACAATAACAAACCATAAAATTTAAAAAAATCAATGTAGTTATGTTCTTTAATTACCTTTGGGAATTAGGATACTGGTTAGTTGCACTATGCACACCGACTTTAGCATATGGATGTTCTTGTTGTAATTTGTCATATGGATTTTCCTTGTTCACACAGGCATAGACACATTCACTTTTGGATGCTGTAGTGCCACTTGATGGAGACATTGTGTTATTGACATATTTTGAAGAGTCCCCTTTGATGCCATTTTTATTTTCTTCAACAGTAGCATAAAGTTCAGAATTTGTATCACCGCCATACCAAACAGCTGTAGCAACAGCATCTGCACCTCTAGGGGTTTCAACAGGTAAATCAGGAAGACTTCTAGTGGCTGAAGATAAAGTTGCACCAGCTGAACTTCTGTTGAAATATAAATAAAAAAAATTAGGTATAAATAAAATAATAAATATAATTCCTAATATAAAAACCTTTTGGTACTATTTGTTGGGGATGGACTAGTTGATAAGTTCCTATTCACTTGCTCTGGTCCAACATCAGGATTGGTAATTTTTACCATGCCAGCAAGACCAAGTAATTCATTTCTATTGTGATACAAGCAAACAAACAAAAATAAATAAAACTTTACATTCCAAAATAAAATAATAAAATCATTTAATTGCATTACTTTTAATAAATTAAAAAATGTTAAGTGTTGTTAGCAAGCAATAGCAAACAGTTATAGGTTAATTTTCTCAAGCGTAAGCATTATTTTTTTTATAACTTTTGGGCATTTCTTTAATATACAAATTATATAAAATAATTCAATTACAAAGTAAACATTTCTGATATTAATACAGCCTTAAAATGTTACATTTAGCAATGCATACTTATAATGCAATCAGATCTAGATACATCTACCTATACTCTGTCCAGCTAGAAAACATGCTGTGGCCTGATAAAAATCGTTTTTTCTGCACATCCCTATGCGACTCCCTACCAAAGTGAAACCAGTCTTGATAGTAAGGTGTTAAGTGGGGATGCACAGACATGGCTTTTTCTTTTGCTGAACAAAGTACCTATAAGTATGTTTTTTTTTTTTTAATTTTTATATATTTTATAATAATATTTATCTAATTATTGTTTGATTAATTATTGAAACCACAATTAAAGAACAATCTGCATGGAGTTTAAAATAATTTGTTATTAAGAAAAATTAATTTAAAAAGCAAAGATATCTGAAAATAAATGTAAAATGTTACACTCAATATCAATTAATGGAAATTCTAATAAAATTTTAAATTAAATATAAAAGGTAGATTTTTTTTATATTTTTTAAAAACAATTTACAATCTGTATAAATATTACAATAAGCAAATGCAAAAGTTTACAAAGATTAAAATAACATGAATATCGTGATAAAGAAATCACACATTGGTAACACCTCTTGAATTTTTATTAATTGGTCTCTACACCAATTACGTTTTAATCTGTGTCGGGTTTTTCGGGAGAGTGATGGAAGACATATCTGAATTGAGAAGTTTGATGAGTTATTTAAATTTTAAAAAGTAAATTTTATATTATATAATATTATATAATAGGTATATCCTACAAATATGTGCATTTAATAAAGTGAATATTTTTCTTTAATTTTTTGATATTTTGATAAAATTAGTTTCTTGGGTTTAATCTTTACATCAGTTATTTTAGCATATTATTTAATATATATATATATATACCTTTTTTGATATCTACCTATTTAAAAAAAATATAGGTATAAATATGATAATTAAATATTTATATTAATATATACATATTTAGTAGATATAAAAATCTTTAAAATATATTTACTTAAAATAAAATACATTTAAATAAATATCTACAATTAAACAAACATCTTTAAAGAGTTTTTAAAATGTTTTTATAATACTTTGGTGTACCTAAGTTTAATAAAAACCAAACAATATACATTGAAAACATAGTTTCATGTGCACACAAATAAAACAAAATACAAAATAATTCACCATACACCTTTATTTTTTTCTTCAATTTATTCAAATTCTAAATTTTGTTATGTTAAAATATTCCTTATTTAGGACCATACTTTAAAATGCCTTCTTTAATTTTTTATATTATTTAAGGAAAGTCCTATGGCAATAGAAACTTCTTTTTTCAAATGAGAATTAACATTTTTTACTGTAAATTGTTAAGCAGATGATTTTTTATAAAATGTTGTATCTAAATAAAAATCTGAATGAATCGTTACCAAGTTATTAAAATATATAAACCTACTAAGAATATTAGTCCTTAAAATGGTTTTACAAAAATATAAAATATATGTAATATTATCTAGTATTTAATACACAGACAATATTTTTAAATTTCTAATTGTTAATAGATTAATATTCTTCTTATTTTCAAGCTTTTACATTCCTATAAGGACTTCCTGACTATTATACATTCCTCCTCCATCTGTCTCTATCCATACTCTTCCTTATTATTTCCTGAGCACATTTAATTATAACTCCTTTGTTTAGTCCAATTCCTAGGTTTTTTTCGGTTTAATTTTTGTATCAAGACTTTTTTTAAAAGGGTGCTCAACATGATCAGTCTTTTCACATTATTTGTTCATAAGGTAAGCATTTATACCAAGTTTTCGATAGATTTGTAGGACATTTTTATTTTTTCTTTTTCTATACACTTAATTTTCTAACAATTGGTTTATATAACCATCTAAATACTCTTTTTTTCAGAACAAGACATTTTTTCTTTATCTTCATTGGTAGTTAATCATGTATCATATACATATGTTCTGATTGGTCATATGATTATATTGATCGTCTAGAGCAGGGGTGGCAAACCTACAAGAAATGTAAAAGTGCAAGGACGCTCTTTAAAATTGAATAGAATAAAAATCTTAACATTAAAAAATATGGTCCTTAAGTAAACATAAAAATTTCAAAATTCAGAACTAATTCATTATTAAAAGTAAATTAGAGGTGCGAGCTTGGTTGTTGAACCATCCTGTATAAGTAGTACTATATGTATGTAAAAAATATCTACTTTACAGTTTTAATATAAATAAAACACAGTTTATAATAGTAAAATTAAACTCAGTAATCATAATTTTAAGTATAACTATAAAATATGACTTACTTTGGTATTGACTTGTGGCAACCGCATATACAAGCAACAATCAGTACAATGGTAGTAAACAATAGTCCACCGGACACAAACCATATTAAGCTATCCTCAAACATCATGATATTATAATATAATTAAATGCCATTTTAACACAAAATATAAGTTAACCTTGAGCGTTTTTAAACATTAAAATTCGGTTTTTGAATTGATTTTGAAAGTAATATTAGTACGTTTTGCATATTTCTTAGTGATTGAGCATTTGCAACACTGACACCACATAATTACACAAAATAACATAAACATGAATTCAATAGTAACTTCAACGGACGACAACAGAGTTCCAATAATAAATAGAATGATTGCATTTCGTTATACTTTCCAAATTAAATTTCATGTTAAAAATTGTTTGATGTTTATCAACCGTGTTATCAAAATTTTTTTTTTATTGCAGTAATCCCCACTTTCCGTCAAATCAGTGTAATTACTAATTACTGATTCGTATCCACAAGTTGGTGTGTCAATTCACTGTATCTTTGGCCATGGAAATAATATGATTGGTATTATGATTTATGATATAAATGATAATAATATATTATATTTTAAACGTTAAACATTTGTTATTTGTCCTGTACACGGCAGAAGTGTAGAACCGATGTTCTGATTTCTGACGCTATTTCAATACAATAGAAAATTGTAATACATTTTGTAATTATTGTATACTATTAATTGTTGCATTTCATTTTATTGGTTTTGTGTGTCAAGAACCATGGGAAAAAGAATATTAATTATTCTATTAGTGTGTTATTATGTGAGTGCATATTCGCGTTCAGATGAAAACGAAACTTTGAAAAAAAAACGATCCTTAAACAATGAACCTGAATTTAATGTTCGTCAACTCAACAAACCATTCAAAATTAATAAACTAAATTTAGTTTGGAGCAAAGCTAAACAGGTAACTGTTAATGATGACTTTAATTTTTATATAATATTTTTAAAATCTAAATAATGTGTTTGCAATTTATAGAGATGTTCAGAACCGGAATTGAGGTCATTGCTATCAGAATTGAGAATTCATGATGAAGATGAGCGAGAACTTAAGGTGTACAAAACCAAAAACTTAGATAAAGATGGGGAAATGGAATCTATTGTGCGAAAAAAACTTTTGGGTAAAGTGACGTGCTTGTTGTGTTGTAACTTTTCATAAACTAAGTTTGTCTGGATGTTAAAATATCAATTGTTTTAAAATTCTGTAACCTTTAATAGTACTGTGAGGACTTAGATTTATTGATCAGGATTCAAGGACTTTTTAATCATAATATTTTATGATTCAATGATTAAATGTTGTTAAAAGCATTTTTATATGAGTAATAAAATTATTTTTAACATTGTTTTTGCACAATTAAATTTACAAAAAAAAATAAATATTCTTTTAAAATTATAAAGAATTAAATTGTATTTGTAAATAATTATACTATAATACTATAATTATTTAATTAAGATAGTAAAAAACTAATTATAATTAAGTAGATATTGAATAATTAAAAATTATATATAGAGTGATTTTTTTATTGTGAATTAGACAATATCTTGGTAAGTATTAGAAATTTTAGAATAATTTTTTTTTTAAACTTTCTAAGTTTTACTATTTTACACTGTGTAATAATAACTATCTCTATTATAGTTATTCTCGATTATGACCATTAAGGGTATTGTTAAATTGAGATATAATTTTGTTTTGACTTCTGGTTTTTATTGTTGGGTTTGATAAATTGCCCAGTAGCAGTAAATTGAACGAATATTTAAACGTTAATAAGTCGCAAACTGATTACTCAAATTAAATACTGTAAATGTTAAAATTATTTTCTTCAATATGTTTATAAATTTTTGTTATCAAAAATAAGTATTGCCATTTGAAAATTGAAAGTTGATATTGTTTTATCATATAAAGGAGATACTTAAAATTATCAAAATTATAACACAGTATAAAATAGTAAAACCTAAAAGTTTTTAAAAAAAATTATTTTAAAATAATTAATACTTACAGAGATATTGCCTGATTCTAATAAAAAAATCACTCTGTATACTTCAAAAATAATATATCGGTAGTCAAATATTCTTTAAAGTTTGATATTTATTAATTGAATTACACAAACAACTAAGGAGATCAATGAATTTGAAACTAATTTGTAATTTAATTTGATGTATTTTATTTTATGTTTACTAAAAAAATATATAAATATTTTTTGATTTGATTACTATTTTAAAGGTATATTGGAAAGATACAAACTAAGCTATCATTTTGATGATACTGTGAATGAACCTCAAATTAATCATACACAATTTGTAACACAAGATCATGTTTCTGGAGATTCGACAAAAGTAGTTGATAAATATTTATTACATGATAAACGATTAAATCATTTATGGGACCAAGCCAAACAATCTGGTTTTACAAGTAATATTAATAATATTTAGATAAATTTTTAACCAAAGTTATTTAAATGATAAAAATTTTCAAATTTGTTTACATTTATTTTAAGATATTGAGCTAATAGCACTTAAAGATGAATTTTTAAACCACCAAAAAAAAATTGATGAATTTTATTCGTTGACAAATGAAATTGAGAACATGCAAAATGATATACCTATAGGTAAATATATTTATAAACTGAAAAATTATGATTTGATATGCAATTCATTTTTATTAATACTTATACTTTTTAGCGATTTCAAAAAAAGAATTAAAAAATGATTTCAATTCATTACATGAATCTCAAGATTTTACAAACTTCAGCCATAAACAAAGAAGACTACAGTAAATAAATATATGTATTTAGAGGGAGAGTAAAAAAGACAATGCGTTTTATCAAATATATATTGCCAATAATCTATAATATAAACATTAATAACAAAAGATTATTACTTACATTTTTAATATTTGACAAGCATGTGGTATTGGTGAAAATGTCTACAAATATTTAGGTTTACACTATGAAATAATTTACTAGGAATTTGTTGATCCAAGTGGGTAGAAAATGTTTTGTATGGGATATTAAATCATATCAATAATTTAGTATAAACATTTTGATGCATTTTTTTTCATTCTGGTTTGGACAAATAGATTTTTAGATTATGTCTATGAGTGTGATTTCGTATAATATCAATATTGCTGTTATCTCGGTAGTTGAGATAATGTTTCAGTAATTTAAGTTTAATACATAATTTTAAGTAAATGTTTTGTAACATTCTCTGAAGCTCATAGTTTGATTTATATTTGATAATTGTTCAATCCTACATAATATGGATGTTTATTTGCCCACAGTAGTGATATCAATCTAAATATATATTTAATTGTTGCAAAATATATTTAGGTATAATTTTTATATACACTTTTTTTACTTATTAGTTATTTGCAAAAGACACAGAATATCATTAGCTTAGCTTCATAAGCTTATTTATAAGTTTTTTGTTTATAAATACTCTTTTACTTTCTAGATAGCCCTATTAAGAGGGCTTAACCCTATAGATCATAATTTTATAAAATCACTGTCTAAAATATGTATATATATTTTATTCTTTTCTATTTATATTATTTAGAAATCGAATACATGATATAAAAGATAGCTTTGATCGTCTTCAACGACTATCACTAACTGGTCCTAATAGTGAAGAGTTTGTGGAACCTAAAGTACAAGAAATCTGGATTAAAGCTCAAGAAACAAATTTTAGTAAAGATGAACTGCTACTTTTGCATGTAAGAAATAATTAGTTTAAATTTTATATTGAACAATTTATACATATTAAGAACTTTTAGGATGAATTAAAAGAGTATGAGCGACGATTGTTAAAACTTCGACATTTTCATGTGGATTTAGCAGCTGGAAATGAGCATGATAATATTGAAAAAAAAATTAAAAAAGAGAGTAGAAATGTGCAAAAGATACACAAAATACTAGAAGATAAAATACAAAAACGGAGAGAAGAATTATAGACTTTTACTGTTATCGTTTTTATAAGAAATTATATTTTTAATTTTTTATATTTATTTTTACCTATTGTTAATATTAATTTTATATCAATAGCAACTAGATTCTAATAAATTATGTTTTTACATATTTATTTTGTTATTATTTATAACAATAAATTACCTATTTGCTTTCCCTAAAACTTAATTTTTGTAATGAATGAAAAAGAAAAATCTATTGTTACTCCTATATTTGATTCATTTAAGTTAAAGAATACTAACTATGACACAGTTGATGTTATTAAACATGATAAAGTAAGATTTAATATATTATTTTTTTTATAAATGTTTTAGTATTATGATTTTTTTATAATTTACTTTTCTTTAGTTAACTCAAATTTATAAAGGTCCCATTGTAAGAGGTTGTTATCATGGCCTAGGTTTATTAATATGGGTACAAGAAAACGAAAAGCAAATATATGAAGGGTATTTTTATGTTAATCAGATACACGGTTATGGTCGTATGATTTATGGAAACGGTTTGATTTTTGAAGTATGTAACAGATAAACTATGACAACTTAAATTAATAACATATGCAAAATTAATTACAGGGACTATTTAAAGATAACATGCGTTTTGGACCTGGTGTGATGACATATCATAATCAGTTCCAAGATGTGGGTTTTTGGATAGGGACTCGTATTTATCGTTTAAGTTATAATTTGACAACAGATTTAGTTCCATCGTATTTACCAAATGTTTCTACAAACATAAAATTACTTCAATTTCGACACCTCATTGATCTTAACCAAGTTGTTGAAGTTATTTTCATTTTTATACATAAAGAAAATGTAAGTTATTACATATTTAATTTATATTCTAGCCACCTTATTCAATTACAAATATACGTGATGACAACGAAAAATATCTTAATACTAATTACTCATGTCCATACACAAGACATTTTAGCAGTTTATTTTTTGATTTAAAAACATTTGATACTGAATTTATTTATAAGTCTGTATTAGCAGAGAATAAAACACAGATAAAAAAAGAAAATCGATTCATGTGTGGCTATGATTTGGTCAATTTGATAGAAAAGAACTATTTAAATGGTATCTAATTAGAAATTTAAATATTTAAATTAAAACCAATGTTTGTTATAATTATTACAAAATCTAAAAAAAAAAATGTTTTTTACCTTAATATTTTTAAGTTTTACTTTAGGGTAAAACTGAAACAGATGATAGGCCAATAATATTTTATTAGGTTACTAAAATTATACATTTTTTTTATCCTCATAGAAAATAACAAAGAAACATCACAGTCAAAAAACGATTTTTTATCGAACTATAGTATTGACATTGACGGACAAAGTGAAATTCTAAATGATAACTCGTGGTTCATTATTAAAAACGATAATAATAAATCAAAATATTTAAAAGCAACCGAAAAAAAATCTGAAAATGATCATAATAATATAATATGTAACGACCATAATTTTTCAACAATGTTATTAGCGTACAATAATAACACCTTAGATAAAATGATATTAGCACATGCTTATCAACAACGATTTGGTGAAGTAGGTATTTTTTTAGATGTCGACAATAAAAAGAAATAGTAAAAGAATGAATTTCTGAATACCTACCTATTATGTACTTACATTTAGAAGACTTTATTATACAATATTGACGATGTTTGGAGTGGGAAACGGAATATGTTTATGCCCTCGCGTGGTCATGAATTAGAAGCTGTAAAGTTGTTGGCTAAACTAGATCTAAACTCTGAAAACATACAATATACCATTCAAAAATATGACATTGACTTGGACATAGCTGATTCTCGAGGGAATACTCGTCTCATGATTTCTTCTGTAATATTTTACATTTCAATATTTTTTTTAATAACTTTTTAGGTACCTACCGAATCTCGGCTACCAACCTTTAACTTATCTATATTTTAAGGCCAATGACCAACATGAAGTTATCAAATGTTTAATTAATCTTGGCGCTGACTTAGAATGCTACAACGATATTGGGTTTACTCCTTTAAACCTAACTATTATGCGATACATATGTTTATTAAATAACATAAACTATTGGACTGAATATTTAATACCTCATGTCAATTTAAAATTTAATATTATAAAAGGTAAGTATTACAACGACTGATTTATTATAGATAGGTTCATATTAAAAAAAAATGTCAATGCCTGTTGAAGGTGCACGTCAAACACTTTTTAGGTACCTACTTCAATAATATTAAATTGTAATATTATATTATACCTATTTACTCGGTACCCACACTTCATATTTGCAGGTTTACATCATACGTACGGTATTTACGTTTCATAGTAGGTACCTACCGGCTACGAACAACTTAATAGTTATTTAGGAATTACCTATTAATTAAAATTTAGTTTAGGTACCTAACTACTTACACATATCGTACTTATCTATACATTACTGCAGTACTATATTTATACCTACAGTTTGCTTAGTTATATAATCATACTGAATATTTGTTTTAGAAGATCAACATATTACATTAAATAACATACAGAAAATAAACTTCTTTCAGCCCGAAAATTTAAAAAATATGAAGGTAAATTATGTTCATGTATCTAAATATCTTACTAAGTTTATAAAAATCATTAAGTATAGACTAAATTTCTGTAACAAATATATATAGGTACTAATCGTCGAAGATACTGACCAATAAACTGTATAGGCAAAGCCGGCGTTAGGTTTTTTGCCGCCCCTATTTACGCTTCCCCTAATCAACAGTTAGTTTTTTAGTGAGAGAGGAGTAAAAAAGTTGACATCCATAAACTAGTACCATCTTAGGTGACTGCCTATTTTGCTACCGCATTGGGCCGGCCCTGCGTATTCTAACCTAACCTATACTGCAATACACCTACCGTGCTCTCAATGCAGTGCCAAAATGTTCCATAACGAGTACATTTAAGTACCCAGTACTTCCTCGGAGCTTCTATGGATTTCAATACTGCGTGGTGTTCCTAATTTAGGACAAAACTGGATCATAGCTAGTAAATTTAGTCCTCCTCGGGGTATAAACTCAGAGCTCTGGGACTCCTGGAGTCCTGGTGTTGTTAGGATATAATCAACTAATTATTATAGCAAATAATAAATTTACTGCTTATAGTGCATGACCTTAAACTAAGAAAATAAGATGTATAAATCAACTTGTTTTCGTCTTAAATAGCTTATAACTTATAGTACGTACTTTATCAGCTTTAATAGCTGTAATATAATATTACCTACCTGTCCTAATCCTTAAATATATAAAAGAACAGTCCTTTTTTATGTTCCAATTTCCTAACGACACTATTGAACTTTTTTAGAATTTTTTTTTCACAGAGTTGTTCCAAATACTTTCTTGAGTGTCACCACGTCGCTCAATTTTTCATTTTTTTGTCTGATGTGGGAGGGCTATTTAAAGGTTACGTTAGCATGTCATTTAAATAATTTATAAAAATTATTATACATTACATGGCTAAGCTTTAAATAGTTTGTTTATAATAAAAGAACCCATGCATATATGAATCAATTATTTAACACACAAGCAAAGCTGGGTTATTCAGCTGGTATACCTATGAGCTATGATGTAGATTGAAAACGACAATTAATGACATCGGGTGGTGGGTATACTTATTACCTATTTCACTATACAGACATACAGTTTTACTGGACGCAATCGGGTAGGTATATTAAAATAAAAATTAACTGATGTTAAAAAATGTCTAAGGTTTATTATAAGTCATCATTTACTATGCATATAGGGCAATTAGGTTTATTTAATAAAAATAAACAAGTGTGTGATAAGCAGTTATAAACAAATTTCAATCCTAGTTGTAAAAAAACTTCGAGATTAATTTAAAAATTAAAAAAGCTTGCTGTTTATTATACATTTTATAATAGTTTACAGAAATTGATGATAATTTCGAAGAGATGATTTCAACGCCAATTCAAATATTTACAAAAAAGTAAATTATGATACATAGTTGTCAATATCTACCAATATATTATTTTGTTTATCGTTATCGACATTATAACAAGTAGATATATAATAAGTTTATATTATCTATGAATATTTTAGACAAACATTATTAGACTCAGCAGAAGACACAATACTACTTTTGATTAATATGGGTGCTAAAGCAACAACTTGCTCCGTTCCGAAAATATCAATACATTTAGCCTTATTGACTATAAATTCGAATATTTTAAAAGCTGTGTTCGAAGCTGGAGGATCTCCAACTTATACTTTATCTGATGAGGTATTTATCAGTTAAAATCAATAGAATTATAAATATGTATAGATTTTATAACTATAATTTTATATTGCAGAACTATAAATTTAATTTATTACATATGGCTGTTATAATGCCTACAAACTACAGCGTTGTCCAGTGTATTAAAGTTTTAATTGCGCATTGTGTCAACCCAAATTTAAAGGCATTAGTAATTACTATAAATTCTTGTTACAATATATTACTAAATTGATAGATACTGTAAAGTTTATAGTACCATTTGATATATTTTTAGCCTATGTTTAGTATTTTTCGACATAAATTGCCATGGAGTAAAATATCAAATACAAATATTGCTTCTATGACACCTTTAGACATTTTTTGCTTAAAAGAAAATATATATGAATTTGATGAAGAATTAACTGTCGACGAGCAATCAGAAAATGAATTAGCCTCTATACTTTATGACGTTACGGAGAAAAATCATACTTATAATGGTTTTAAACCAATAGCTTTGGCTATGTTAACAGGAAAATTACATTTGACCGAAACGTTTTTGAAAAAAAAAAGATCAGTTGTAAACGACAACATTTCTGGTTTTGGAACTCTTTTGTCATTATTACTCAATCCATTTTACAATTTCAACTTATCAAATACAAAGCTGAATAAACTATTAGATTTGTTGTTAAAAGCAAATGCAAATCCTTTAAAAATTGTTAAGGTTTTCAATAAGAAATTCAGAGGCAATATTTGTGAATATTATTCGAGTGTATCTGAATCAGAAAAGTATTCTATTTGGTTTTTAAAAATATAATTGCAATTGACTAGCAAATTGTATTTATTAGGCTTAATGGAGAAATACACTCATCATGCCATAGTGCTACAGGAATAAAGAAGAAATTAAGAAATTCTGGTAGACAAATCTTAGATATAATTTATTCAAAAATAGCTACTATTGCACTTATGTAAGTATTTCTTCAAGTATTTATAAACATGATTTCCCTTCTAGTTAAGTCGATGCCTACATTACGAATAATCGTATTGAAACATTAGAAACCATTAAGAGTTTAGCATAGATGCACTGAGGCTCGAGCAGCTCATAATATTATATTGATAGGTCCATTATAGGCTATGGCAGATAATCTGAAATTATGTATACATTTATAATATTAACCTATTATACTATTGTTTAACATTGTGAAATATAAAAACTATATACAATACATTAATATTAATTTAACACATTAATAATTTTTAGAAATGATTATAAAAAACCTTTATTATCAACTAATGAGAAAATAGCCATGTTACTTTGGCTGAATTTGGATAATAAAATGTTGACGCATCAAGCAAAAATTGTGAAGATGCCGAATAATCAATCATTTGCGTTTAGAACTATAAGAAATAAAACATTTGTATACACTTATATTATATTAAGATTTAACTTAAAAATTGATTAACTAATTATTTAGAATTTAAAAGGAAAAATGAAAAATGAAACATATGCATTTTGTTTACAACATATAAAATCAACAACTTGTAACCCAATTATTCTCACTAAAGTAGATTTCAAATTGATAATCTAAATACATTTTATATATTTCTGCAAATATTTTTTTATAGGAAGAAAGTCAGGTGTGTTATGAATGTTTGCAACACCAATCAAAAGAGATGGAAGCTTGTTTAAGTTGTTATTTTGCTCTACTTTGTTCAGAATGTTGCAAAAATCAACATAATAAAAAATATAATTGTAAAGTACAGATGAGCCAGAGTTATAAAATTAAAATTCAAAATGAATTAAATAAAAATAAAACTGATAAAAATTCAAATTTATCTTCTACACATCGTATTTTTACTGAAAAATCTAAAATAAATAGTAAGTATGGTTTAGCTATTATTTTATATGAATTATCTAATATAAAATTATTTACGGTTTTATAGGCGAACTATTGGAAAACCGTGAATATATTTCATCATTAGTATCATCACAGTCTTCAAAAACGTTAACATTAACAATGCATTCATCAAATTTTTCGAAAACATTAGACTACTCATATTTATCTTTAGGTAGGATACCTAAATACTCAAAATAAGTGAAATATATTACATTTTGATAATAAGAATAATATATAATATTGTATTATATTTACTGCAAATATGAAATGTAATATGAACTCATTATTAAATTCATTCTAATTTAATAATATTGCTAATCCATTTGTAAATATTTTGGATTTGGGGTTTTCTAATTTCCAAGAGACTGGATCCAATCTTCAAGCCGATCCGTTAATTCTTATTGACTCTTGCAACTTGACAATTCAAATACATTTTACATTACTCGTTTACACATCTATTCTCAAAGATAACTATACCATTTTCAATTACGACAAAGCTGGTTAAAAACTTCAAAAAATCTTAATATCGAAACAGATGATATTTTACTTTAAGAGGTGTTATTGAAAGCCTTAGTTTAATTTTTTCCTATTAAAAACTACACAATTAATAATACTCATAATTTCCTTTTTTGGTTTAACAAAGAATTTAAACCTCTTGTCAGGAGAAAATTAAAGATCATTCAATTTATGTAAAAAATAAAACAAAACCAAATTATAATAACTTTTTGAATTTGAAAGCACAACATAAATCTAGATATAAATTAGTTTTTTATGAGTTTATACGTCGTTCTGAAAGTGAAATCGTAAAAAATCCTGAATAATTTTGGGAATGGGTTAATCTATAATACTAATTTTTATGGTATGTCAAATTCGATATTCCTATAGATGATATAAAATTACAAATAATAGTAAGGCTTATAATTAAATTATTATTTTTAATTTTAATATATTAACGAAAGACAATAATTACAAGTAATATATTACATACTATTGGAGTGTAGTAAATTATTCAGATATCAAAATTAACTTAAATAAAGTCATGACCAATTATATAACTCTACTGTGTATTTATAATTTTAGACAATGCAAGTAATTACTCTAAACATTCCAAGGAGTCCAATCAGTCCAAGCAGTCTAAGCAATCTAAGGAGTTTAAACAGTCCAAGCAGTTTAAGGAATCTAAAAAGACACAAAACAACGTTTTAAACAAAACCCGTTCAAAAAAATACAAAAAAAATAAATTTAAATATGAGTCAAACTATTCTAGAACTAATAAAATATACAATTCAGTATCTTCACAAATCAGCAATAAAAGTGTCAGAAAACGTAGTAATGGTTTAGATTATGATAAGAAGAATTATGTTAATTCAGATATTGGAGTTACTTCTGGTATTATTGTTATATTATATTCTACTACTATAATATAAGCTGCCAAATAGGTAATAAAATTTTATATAGATAATTTAAATTTGTAAAACGTTTTTTAATATAATATTTTTCATTAAAAACGATTCATATTCCTAATTTTTAGATATACTTATAATAATATATATAAACAGTCTCTTGTTAAGAATATTTTTAAAATGTATTCAGAATTTTAGAAAACGTATATAAATACTTAGTTGTTATATGAATTTGAAATACGTATTTGAATACTTTCTTTCAAAAGTAAAATACTTTACAAATACTTTTTTTTTAGTACAATGAATTTGATATTGAATTATTTTGTACATTAATCACAAATAGATATATATTTAAATTTATTTATAAATATTTAAATTAAATAGTTAATATATAATACTTTAATAGATTCAATAATTTCAGATTATCACATATTTTAAATTATAATATACTTATTAGTTAATTAGGTGAAGTTAAACTTCTGCTAAGTAGATATAACTTTTAAATAATCTATCATCTGTTTATTTGATAAAATTTTATAAATTCTTATAGCACCAATGCACCAATATTAAAAAAATTTTAAAACAAAATTTAAAATAGTAAAATTTGAAAATAATGGTAATTTAAAATTTTTAAATACAACGCGGTAAAACGACAAAATGTATTTAGTATTCTGGAATAAAAATACAAAGAAAAAGTAAATTTATAGTATTTTAGAAGTATTTGAAATACAAAAAAAAAAAATTTTTAAGTACCTACAAGTATTCGAATAATATTAACGTGGAAGACTGATATCGGTAGTAGGATTTCAACATTTAAGTCTTCCTTCCTCCAAAATAGTTGAAGAAAATACACTACTCTTTAGAATAATTATTTATAAAACTCAAATTATTTATTGATTTAAATATTAGTTTAAATCATTAGCTACGAGTCATAATCAATTAATTATAAAAATTATTAAAAATTATTAAAATTTTATTAATAATAAAAATTATAATTTCACATTATATTTTCTATTTTAGAGGATACACATAATTACTCTAAGCAGTCTAAGGAGTCACAAAACAAAGTTATAAGCATAACTCACTCGAAAAAATACAAAAAAAACAATTTTAAAGATGGGTCAAACTATTCTAGAAGTAATAAAATGCACAGTTCAATATCTTTACAAAACACCAACAGCAGGGGCAAAAGACAAAGTAACGGTTTGGATTACGACAAAAAGAATTATATTCATACTTATAGTGGTAATAACTTTGAAAGAATAAATATTTAGAACAATTTAAAAAATCCACCATAAGATTTAAAAAATACATTGTCTTAGTAGCGAAATGGCAAAATAGAAATAAACAAAATGCCTGGAAATTGCGACAAAAAAATACAAGAAATCGAAATAAAATACTTATTTTTAACAATCAAGTAAATGAATTACCTGTATCTTCCATGAAATACAGAATGGTTAGATCACCGGGTTGTTGGATACCAATATTTATGTTCATCAACCGTGGCTCAGATGACGACTTGACTATATTAAAAAATGTAATAAGCTCTAAAATGTCATATATATTAATGATTAAAAAAAATGGGCAAGTTTACAATAACATTAATGATAATCAATACGACGTGTCGAATAACTACAGTTCAATATAAAATCACATTAATATATGTATGAGAAGCATATATTTATATATTATGGATATTAAAAATTATGGAATATAACTAAAAAGAAGATAAATACGGAAAACTATCAGTATATTTTAATGAAAATAAACACAAAATATAAATATTTTAACGACTATTATTTTCTTAAGATCGTTAAGAACTATCATTAGGTATGCTTGTATATATCTTATTTCAATATTTTTAGATTTTAAGCAAAGAGTAGAATATATTGGTTTTCCAACGCAATGTTAGTTTTTTAATTTTACATAATCATTAATCATAATTAAAAATTACATATATCTATACCTTTAGTTACTTATCACGTGTAATATTATTACCTGCTGTTGTAAAAGAATGTCGTAGATTTTAAAAAAATTGTCAGTAGATCTCCAAATATTTCACGTATAAACTTGTCTGATAAGTAGGCGAAAAGATATAATTTTTAATTTGTATACTTCAGTTGGGCAACTTTTCTATTTTATCGGTTGTTTACTTGAATGTAGGAAAAAATACCGAAAATGGAAAAAAATAAAAAATGGTTAAGTTTGAAACGAAACCAATATATTTTGGTTATTTTAATGTAATTCAAAAAACCTAGTAGATACTTACTTCAAAATTTGTACTCATTATTTATTATAGGTATATTGTTATGTTATATTATTATGTAGATTGAAATACAAAATATAATTTTTAAATTCTGAGTAAGGCGATAAATGTATTGGTATTTAGAGAGTGTTTTTTTGTGTCTAATCATTGAAGCAGTTAAAATGTTACAACCTTCAACTTTTAAGTTTCTGATAACAAATCGAATGGAATACTTAAGTGGCGTACTTGTGGAGGGGGGAGGGCAAGGAAGGAAATTGTCTTGGACATCATTTTTTTGAGGGCAGTAAATTTTAGTGGGAACTTTTGTTGTTTTTTTTTTTGAAAACAAATTTATACAATGATTAGGCAAATCAATATAAACAAAACGTTCTGTCAATATAAACACTACTATATTCTGTGCAATCAATTTCCACGTTTGATAATTTGAATGAATATTGGTTTCTCGAGTACGCACTATCTAAATTTAACATTTTTTGTGAGCCATGGTGTTATAGTCACAATGTTGACTGCTAAGTGATAGTGTGATACCGAATAACGGAACGTTAATTTTGTATTTTCTTTGCGTGTTGTTAAACTAAGAAAGTGACATAATTTTTATTGAACGACATGTTAAAATCTTACAGTTTTTAAAATACGACTTTTTAGACGTCTTATCATAGTAAATAGCATAGTGTAAACGCATTTTAGTTGATTGATTTGACAACGATTAAATTGATACTATGACTAAACTATGATCAACTATGGTTTTAATTTTTAGAATATATTAGGTAGGAGGGGGGAGGGAGTTTAGGGGTAAAATTTAGAAATTCAAATGGGAACATATACTTGTTTACAAACATCATATAAAGACATTTTTTAATACATTTTAGTACTTTGGCGACATTAATTAATGCAAAACTCTATGTATGGGAGATATTTAAAGTTTTTATATATTTCTAAGGTAGACCGCCCTAAACCCCTCTAAAATATTGTAAAAAGTTATAACATATACAAATTATTAGATGTTTCTAAATCAAAAAACTTTCGTATCATATATTTTTTACTATTTTGAATCAATAATGTGTCCGTAACATAAATTTTGAATCACTATGTATATATAAGTTCATACTATAAGTTCTAATGTTAACATAAATATAATTATTTATTGTAAGAATATGAAGTATTTATCATGAACTAATTTTATTTTTTAATATTTTTATTAAGTCACTGGTCACTTGTATGTATAATTTAATTTATATTTATAAATATACATAATATGAATAAAAAAATAAATTAGAAAATTTATGTCCTTTTAAATCGTAAATATATAATTATTACGTATAAATCATATAAAATACCATTATAGTATTTGAAAAAAAATTAATATTTATTTTATTATTTTACTGTGCACTTTCGTATTAGTATTTGTTTACATTTTATAAACTATTCCATTCAAGGAAATACTTTCACTTATGCATAAGCGACCGGATGAGTTGATTGAACGGGGTCTCAAGAATATAATATATAATATAATAATAATAATAATAATAATAATATATTATGCTACAATAATTTTGTAATTGTTTCTATATAATTACCAATATACATATCATAATTCATATGCCAGTAAAAATAATTTATTGAATATTTGTAAAATAGTAACAAAGAATATAATAGGTATATTATTGATATAATAATAATATAATGTATTGTTTGTGGAGTAAGACTTTTTTCTTCTAATTTAAATACAAATAACTTAACTAACTCAGTAAAACAATCAGTCATTACAAATAAAACGCGTATTAAACAATTTCTAAGATTTTCATACTAGATCTAAAATACTTAGTTAAGCAAATAAATTTTCTCCCACGAGTTATAACCAATCACAATGCCTTTGGTTATATATTATTATAATATTGGAACTTAGGTAATCAGTATTATTACGGGTATACCTATATTATATTTACCAGTCATCGCGGCTTCTCTGATTTTTTTCTTCATTATATTATGTAAAGGTATATATAGTTCACATAGTTTTATATGTATTACATAGCTACCCATATATATATTTATTTATTTCTATAAATTATACGCGAATTCAAGAGACCACGATATAGATATTTAATTACATGCGCGCTTGTACGGGCAAAAGTAAACATTTTTCATGAAAAGTAAATAACAATCACACATTTCAGCATCGTAATATATCATTATTATATGTGGTATAGCCGTACAGGTATATATTAAGGTGGCGCATGCGCTCGCTCAACCTCCACACCTCTACTCATTCCAAGGTTCTACTTCACCCCGCACAACGTTCACTTCATCGCACCAAACCAAACTCGCCTACTCGCGTTGCGTGTCGCGTTGGTTTCGTTTTTTCGTTGTTGTCCTCAGTATTTCACTGCGTCGGTCCGCGGGCGCTCGTTTGCGTTCAGTTCGTACCTGATAAATGGCTTGTGTTTTTTCTTCTAATCAGATGTAATTCGATTTTTCCAGTTTAACGCAACGTAAATAATGCGCTTATACACTCGTAAAACGCGCATATTCGAAATAATATACTGTGATCAGAATATTATTTTGTGAACGTTATAAAAAAGAAGACGAATCTATTCCATATAATAATTATTATTGGAAAAAAATACAAAAGAGTCGTTCGTTAAAGTCTCCACCGACGCCATGAAACCAACTTCGGTTTATCTGATCTTATTGATCGGATTCTGCGTATATGTGAGTCATGATTTGTATATAAATATATTATAATAATTAATAACGAATGTTTATAAGAATAATTGTTTTAAATATAGTTATATGTACATCCTAACTGACATAATGCCATAATCTGTATAATCGATTCTTGCAAAAAATGTAACATTTCGTGACTCATAATAATATTATATAGTAGATACCTAATATAGTATATATATAGTCACCTCATGACTGGATAACTGGTAAAAATAAAACTATTAAGCACTTACAATGTCGATTGTTGACAATTTATTCTTTCCTTTCTAAAATTGTTGAAGTTGTAACTTATAGTATATAATATATTATATTTTCGTCAACTTTAATTAATAAAAAATATTTTGATTATGTACCAATAGGTATACTATATAGGTTAAAATTTGTTTTTACTGAAATTTAAATAAAAATTACATTTTTTAGATCACATACAATAATATAAAGATTAAAATTGACTACTTAGTTTTATGAACTTATAGATCTATAATACGTAGTAAAATATACTAATTTCAATGTCATTAAAAGGCAATACGCATATGTTGAATATATAGGTAGGTACATATAATGGCTACCATTATGATGTTTTTAACTTAATTTTATTATATACACTTAATGTTATTATATTAATCAAATTGTTCATGTAACACTAAATTTATTCTCCTTCCAAGAAAATGATGTTATATACATTGAAAAATGTTGTTATTAATAAAATACATTTATTTATTAGACATTTTAACATTATTGTACATTTAATAGACACAATATAGATTATCCAAGCTACTATTTATCAAAGAAACCATATTTTTGATTTTTCTTTAATTCCATGTAGTTTTAAAAATCAATCTATTATATGCGTGTTTTCCCTCCTTATTTACTATTAAAATATAAAAACTACAACGTCAGCTTTTTTTTTTTATTTAGTTACTTTATGTAAACAACAAAATGTCAAATGTTTCAAAAGCCCCTCTATTCAATTACTTTTATTATATTATATAATATAGGATTCTACTGTAGCCTTATGTTGTTATATATTTGTAGTAACTATCTATTCCTGTATCATTAATCTTATTGGAAATTAATTGTATTTGCGTAACGTACCTATGTACCATGTATGAACAACTTCGTTACACCAATATTAAATACTTATTTTTATTACATACTTGAGTGAAATAATCTGCTTCAAATATATTTTTAAATATCGTAGATGTATCGATACAATACATTTTAGATTAAACTTGACAACAAAAAAATCATAAATATATAAGATAAGCATCTACAGATACCTATATTCTTTTGAATAGTATAGCTGGGTGATTGTATACTTACATTCCATCTTTAAAAGTATATTATCTTCAATTTATATGAACAAAATTAACATAATTAACATTCTATACGAATCCGCACAATCATCCAATAAGATCAACGAAATTAAATTACGAAACTACTGCGTTACATCATAATATTACTTTTTAATATATTTGACGCAGTGGTATGCCATGCAAATGAATATGGGTGTTCAACCCCTCCTAGATTTCGTCCGAACGTAAAAATATTTTATAAATTATATTTTTATTTGTATAAACCTCTTCCCATCTCATTTTAAATTTCTGTGTGCGCCACTGATTTGAGACGATATTAAAGATGAAAATATATATTGAAATTTAAAGCATTCTAATGATCGTGGTTAAAATATGACTTTAATAAAAAGTGTCAGAAAAGCTTTTGATATTACATTTTAAATATTTTATATGATTTAGGACATACGTATACCTATATAATATAGGTATATTGTGTATAAAAGACAAGCCATAATATGCAGGACAGCATATAGGAAAATTATATAACTATGAATGTATCATGTATACGGTAATACCTACCTATTATTTATAATTGAACAATTGAATTTTGTCTTACAAGACCTTATATAGACTATATTATATTGAAATTCTTTGCATTTTTAAGCCCTTTATTTGTATCAAGAATTTATAATCTAAAATAATATCATGAAAAAATGCAGTTATTAAAAAGTACATTTATATTTATATCAAGATGAATAACTTCCAAAACATGAAAAACAATGCAATTCCAATCTTACAATAAATTGTTGTATTTTAAACATTAAATAATTGCAATATAGGTAAGTCTACCATAACAATTTTACTTTTTTTAAGAAAGTATATTCATTCAATTTTGTGTATGTATATATTGTGACATACTGTACAAATATATATATATATATATTACTACAAATGACCCTGCAGTACATCACATAGCATGACGGATCTATATAATAAGCATATAAATTGAAGAAAAATCTATATAGATACACTTAAACACGTTTATACATAATGTATAAACCAGCAATTATTATTTTCAAGTTCATATGGTTAAACATATGCGATTATCTTATCTAAGATATTAATAATATATAATATTTGTGTATTTGTATTCAACATCATTAAAAATTAATACAAATTAATCAAGCGACCGATATATTAGACGTATAATTACAACATGCACATAAGTTTCATTTTCAAATTATTTTGTTTTATTTTATACGTATATAATGCGTAACAATACTAACCATAAGTCTGTAAAAAGTAAAAAAAAGCATAATTTTTTTATGATATGGATAAACGATCTAAACATGTCACTTGACACTTATTATAAAATAAAAAAAAAATCCGTTTAAATTGTTATTATTAATATATCAGTAAATTTTCGTTTATGTTTATACGCGTATGCATGCGCCATACATTGTGACGATTATGAGTACCTAAACAAAAACAATAATAAGGTCTTGTATTCAAAATCATCTTTCCGTAAAAAAATCTATTAAAATGACACGCAATCGTAGTGTTTTCTTTATATTTCATTACAAAATTGTTTTACATAATATTATATTCACTCATATTTGTATATAATATATAATATGTTCTACTTTTCATTTTAATTATATGGTGTAGATACCTCACAATTATGTATCTGGAATCATAAAACAAAAAAAAAACAGTAGGTACCTACTAATTGTTAAATAAGTTTAGGCTGTAATAATCCCATAGACTATGGTCGTAATATACATATATAATATATTAACATTGATTATAAATAGTATTTTATATAATACTATTTAAAACCAATGATATTATATTTTAGAATATTGATTTATTTATTTAACTTTCATGGCGTATGCCCCCGAGTATGAAAATACGTAGGTACCTATAGGGCTATACCGTATATTATAATGTATTGTAAATTGGTTTTAATTATTAAGAACACCGTATGGCGTATTGTAATAGGTTATAGGTAATTATACAGTCCACAACAGAATAATGAACACTCAAGTTATAGCTTTGCAGGTTTATCGATCTTATCATACATCTACTGCAGTTAGGATTAAAATGTAGTCGTAGTATTTAAGTACTTGCAGTTAGATATAGGTACTATTGAATATCGGTTTATATAGATTATGAATCAATGTAGAAATTTTTGAAAAAAAATTCTATCGTAATATTAGCTATAAGAACTGAAAATTTTGCATGGCTCTCGGCAGAGCATTATTCAGTACTCTGAAAGAAATGCAATTGACCTGGGTATTGCCTTGTAAAATTTTTAGGTAAAAATAATAAAATGAGTGGTACACATTATGGCGAATCGATGTTAAAAAATAATATTATGAAATTTGAACATAGTTGTACCAGGGAAGCGCATCTTTTGATATCGAAGTTGAATTTGACAATTAAAAAATCACTGTGCCACAATTTCTTTTGGGTCTCCATCAAGTTTTCCAGGAAGTGACGAAATATGTATATTTTAATAAGAAAAGAATTAAGGTGGTTTTGAAAATTATAGAAGAATTGCTTAAAATATAATGTGATTTCTTTGACTGTTTTATGCAAATATTGTTATCAAAATAAAAAAATAAAATTTTATATAAAATGTAGCTATAGATTAGGTTAGGAAAGATTACCTACCAATAACCACTGGTTATACAAAACCTAAATAATGTCCTAGAACCAGCAATTGCTATTTAGCAAAATGTGCCATGTAATATAAATGATTGGTAATCATTGAACGTATAATATTTGATATCTGTGAATAGTCATTGAACAATGAATACATTATTCCATATAGTTATAATAATACCTATAGATAATAGATATGTATTATATGTATTCAAACTATACAATATTTCAGAGTAGATATCATTGTATATATGAATAATATACATTCCATAGTTCTCTTGTTAGATTCCAGTTCAATCACATAATCGTAGTTGGGTACCTATATATGATTTCTTTTGAACGTGTTGAAAAGGAAAAGAGAAAAAAACGTATGAAATTCAACAAAACACTATAGGCGTGGCTCCAAGACTTGAAAACTATTTATTTTCAAACGGGATAGTGTTGATTGGCGCGTGCAGAATGCGCATAATATTAATTAAATATAATTATACACGCGAACATTATATATTATTATAATATACTTGTGTACATTAATTCAATATTTAGCTTATAAATATACATACGAAGTATATAGGATGGATGTAATTTGTCTACAAATGTTAACATTCGTAATAATTATTATACTTATTTAGCGCGTACATCCCATATAACAACACACGAATTATGTGACACAAGTCCTACAATATTATAATGACGATGACCGTCAACACAATTATTGTTGGTTGGAAATTGTATGCTCAGAAACAGGAAACCATATGCACCGATACGGCGGAAGCCGCGCAATACCTTCATCGCGCGATGCGATGGTGTGGGTATGGGTATATATAGCCATATAGGTAGGTATAAACATTCAAACGACGAAATATTTACATATATTATGCATGTATACGGAACGTGTAAAAAATCAGAAACTAGTTTAACTTGCATCACAAAACTTGCACGTATCGATATCATATATGTGATGATCACGTCACACTAAAAATGAGTAAAAAAAAAAAAACAATTTAAAAAAAAACCATTTATGGTTCTCGTGAATTGAAAAAAATCCTTTTGTATACATAAAATATAACATCGACGGAATGTCGGCTATTATGACAAACTAGTTATTATTATTATTAAATAGGTTGAGGGGAACGGTACGTCTTCCTATAAGTCGGTACGTATATGCGTCACAAATAGCACATACCCCCTCGGCGATGATGACATGACGTGACATCTAAATATAATAATATACAACGCACTGCTCGCACTTGTCTTACGTCCGTGTGCATATTGTGATGTTATGAATCATTGTTTGTATGTATTTACAGTTTGGCATATTAAACATATCGTCATGATAATAATATATACAAATAATAATAGTGTAGAATATATATAGCGCGATACTAAGATTATCAGTCGGCGGTTCACAATAATTCCTCCGCTGCATAATATATAATATTATCTTTTAAATATTTTTTAAACCTCCACAAACACTAAGCCGGTCTGCTATCGTTCTACGTATATAACGACGGTGATAGGTAATAATAATATAATAACAATAGGAAATATTTCGTTTTTAATAGGATATTATTTAAACATTGAAACGGCTTTACATTAAATTTTAAACGTATTTAGAATACTTATTAATTTTTTATATGCTATCGTACCTAATCTCCGTTGTAGAAAAGTAGAAAACACCGCCTGCAAAATGTAAATATTAGTTTATACTTTACCGTCGACTTATAAATGTTTTATTTTTAAAAGCTTTTCTGGAAATGAATATTCAACCAACACGCGTTGTCTTTACCTTTTTTTAAATCGTGCTAAGGCATAATGTATAAAATAAATATAATTTAATTTGTTCGGCAAATCCGTGTAGTAAATCCGGAAAGGAATATCATAGGTGATAGGTACCTCCTATCCGGTTTGATTAATGACAATTAAATATTAGTATATAAATAGAATTTCTAACATTTTGTAATCTGTATTATGTTTTTTTATGATAATAAATAATTTAGATTACGGATAGATAATAAAAAAAGAAATATTTGTAGGTATTTAGTTAACTTTTTATTGTTGATAAATCTTTACATAATATACGCTTATGATACCTAATCTTTAATCGGTTGCAGACTACGATTTAGTATTAAAATAATTCAACATATTTGAGAATTAAATATTAATTACAATTTATAGGTTATTTATAGTTATGACTACTGTCATTAAAAACGTAATTATTAACGCAATTACGTATTATTATGGTAACATAGTAATTCCAAGAAATTATGTCACAAAAAAATTATTACCCATTAATAATTCAAACCATTAGGTGAAAATACTTAAATACAAATTATTGATGACTGTAGACTGTAGACTGTACAGTTCCAGTATATTTTTACGACTGAATGTTTTTATTTAAAAATTAAAAATGTATAAAATTGCAAAAATTTGTATTATTTAATCATATGTATATCTTACATAACATATACAACGTGACGTGATATCGTGATGGGAAAACAAAACTAATTGATTACCATGTATTTTTTATGTTTATGTTAAGAAATACTTTGTAAAATGTAGGAGAGTCCTGAACTCGCAAAGTGTTCTCGTTTTAATTAGATGTATGCCGTGCATGATATATGCATAATTACACTATTAAGTAAAAATCTTAATATTTAAATACTCGAATAATCCTGATTTAAATTCTAACACGAGCCTCCAAAATATTATTATCATATCATTATTCTTATGCGTGTTATGTAATTATTTTCCTATGATTAATGTCGCGTTCGGGCGTTACCAATATAAGGTACCATACATATAGTATAGGTAATATTTGTCATTAAATCTTGAATTATGTATAGCGATAAATTGGTGTACACGTTTAAATCGTGCGACTCTTAGAATTTACATACCTATATATCTTACTATATGTGGAGGTATGCCTACTACAATATACATAATACTATGTGTAAACAACACGCAGATTATATAGGTACACTTCTCTTATAACGCAATATAGCTGCAGAATATGTCGTTATTCATTGGCCAGCGCCGTCTGTCGCGTAACCTCTTAAATCGGCCATTCTCATTTGAATTCCGCGTTTAAGAGATGACGCGATGGTTTTTATGGTGCTTCGATTTATTATTATTATTATTATTATGTTTTGGTGTTCTATTAGTGGCGACATCGTATTATATACGCACACGTTCAATAATATTACAATTCTATATGGTGTAATACTATAGCGTATTTTACCCGGCGTTGTCCGGGAATAAATGAATCCGAGATGGGCAATCCACCCCAGGCGAATAGTAATAATAATATCTTTTTTTCGTACATGAACCAAGTGCAAGCATAAAAACGAACATGCGGTTATAATTTTAATATCGTTAATATAGTGCGAGCAAGGCGCCTTTAAATAAATGGTTCAATCTATTACCCAAACCCGCCTCCTCGAATCGTCGAGATTGGTGTAGTATTTTTTGATTCTCATATTGCCTCAGCTATACGCTCTGCGTTTTATTTATAATGGCTGTCACCCGCGGCTACTATTATCGATTACATTCTTACGACCCGTCCGAGATTCCAAATAATATGTGTGCAATATTTAGTGTCAGCTGGTGAAAAACTGTGAATTTGTGTATGCGTTATTTAGATATTTAGTTCAATAACTGGCAAACCCGACAAATGATATCTATAAAAGCCGACTGTGATGTGTTATAAATTCATAATATACGATATACCTATAATCTGTCTATCGTTTTCGTTTTGTTTCAGTTGAAATATTCTCAATCGTTTTTTGGCTAAATGGGTCGAGTATTTTTTCAGTAGCTGTTACTCAATTTTACATATTTATCATATACATAATTGCTTTATTAGCCTAAATGACAAAATATAATACGATACAGAAAATTATAACTATTTTATTGTCTGTAACCAATGGCAACTATTTACTGAATAAACAAGAAAAATATTCGATTTGCGTGAGCAAAAATGAAATTCGTGTGAGCCACTGCCACCCTATAGCAACACAATATATAGAGATTGAAAAAAAAACACTCTCCGAGTATTTGGAAATCTGTTGATATAACTTTTACTGAAAACGGTTGAGTAGTTTCCGAGTCTATGGAGGACAAAGAAGCAGACAATCATTAATTTTTATTTATCTATAGATGCGGGCTATACAAAAAGATGATATATTAGTGTGGTGTGCCTAGTTTAGGGTGAATGCGGCGGCGGCGGAGGACAAATAACATAACAACAATAATAATAATGATAATATTATATGGAATGCCCCCGCTGCATGACTACACGCGGCCAGCGAGAGAGAAATGCCGCCGCGCATTGCATAATAATGAGTGAAATGAATGTGTGCCAGCGAGCGTGCACTCGTCGCAGATGGTTCTTACACATTATAAATATGTACACACAGGCATCTTTGTATGTGTCGTGTGTGTTACGTGTATGCGTGTGTAAGTCGTATATAAGTGTATGTTATCCACACAGTTGCACACACGCACATGTCGAGTTTAATATACGTACACACGTATGCGTTTATACCTACAACAACAACAACCATAATAATAATAATAATAATAACACACCATAATAATATTATATAGGTAATGCCCATTATAATGACACGGTCCGTTGCATTATAACCTACGCATTGGTCTCGGCCCGTGGTAAAAACAAAACTAAAAACGATTAATATATCCAACGCAAGCGCACAGTGCACACAACCCCATACCACACATTCACAAGCAAACAAACGGACACACTCACAGTGAGCCACCCTGTGAAACGTAAAGCTGCACTTGGGCCGACTTGGCAAGCACACCTGTAGGGGTGAGAAATCCGAATCGCTGACATTTTCCCATAGACTACAGTTTTTGGTGTAGTAGGACATTTTCCCTCCGTTTTTTTTTTTATAAGTTTACTATTTATTTAATAAGATTATTATATTATTATTTATAATATGAAATTATTTTTTGCCTATTCTCTAATATTTCCAAATATCTTAATAAATATAATAAATTATAGATGTATATTTTTGATCAACTGAATTACTTGAAACAATAAAATAATTTTAATTGTTTTAACAAAAAAAAAAAAAATAAATAAATAAATAAATATGAACAAAGGCTAAAAAATATGTGTTTAGAAATAACAAGAGAATCACAAATCAAAGATTTTTTACAAAAAGTCTCATTTTTATGTGGACATTTTTATTAATTATTAATTATATTTTATTTAGATAACCCTTTGTTTTTTATATATAATCTTATTTTTTAAAAATTTTTTAATTGTAATTTTTATTGTTTCAAATAGTTAAATTAATCAAAAATGTATACATCTATAATTTATTATATTTATGAAAATAAAAAAAAATTATATATTTTATATTTTATTTAAAAAAAAAAAAATTTAAAGTTAAATAATAAATAATATATAATATAATTAAATTCAATGTTATTTTCTTAAATAACTTTATATCGTATCAGCAGTAATAGTGTAAAATATGATACTAATAAATTCACCGTTTGATACTAAAATAACAGAAATTATCCAATTTTAGTTTAAGCGAATCAAACATGAATAAGATTTTAGTAAAGGCACGATAATTTTGATAATTAATTTGATAAATTAAAATGACAAAAATATGAAACTAACTTTATTTGTATCTATGGCATTGAAAATAATTGCGCACATGACTTAACACTAACAAAATATTTTATTCACAGTTTATAAAATTTTTCATTACACTCTTGTTCAAAAATTTAAAATGCAAATTAAATATTTTGAAAATAGAAAAACTCGCATCAAAATATATTATGCACTTACATCTACACCCATTGACCGTTAGTTCTTCTTTAGCCACCTCCCGGATTACATCCCGTTTTATTTAGGGTTCTGCCCGTCGTCAACACCAGCCACTAGGGGGGATATTGTACTTCAAATTCCGTACTTACTCCGTAAGTACTGTTGAGTATCTATAACTCAAATCTCGAGGAAAATGAAAATAAATTTGACTTGCGTGTTTTTCTAGTTATATACCTCAAAATGACTCAAATGCAACTATTATATAAACACTTCGAGGGGCGAGCAAAAAATATTCGAGTTATGGAGGTTTTTGAGTTAGGTACCGGTGTTTGAGTTGTCACGACTCGACTGCAGCCGTTATATCATATGCACAAGTATTACAGTGTCAGCGGATATATAATATAATCCGGACTGCGCCTGGTAACGCCTCGGCTCGGCCCTCGTCGACACATAGGCAGTCAGGTACTTATAATATATTACCTGTGACGTGTGTTGTGAACTGCGAAAGATTAAACACAACGCCCGCGCGTCCGGATATGAGATAGCTGTATAAGTACCAGCAACGGTGTGTCGGCGGCGATGGCGGCGGACCCGTGACAAATGATCAAAGTCTGCAGCAGCAGCGGATGCGTCATCGTCGTCAGCGTGGCGGCAAAAATAATAACGAAAAAAACAAATTAAATACCGCCATACTTGAGGACTATCGGCGGCGGGTGTGGCGGAGAAGTAATAAGTATATATTATGACTTACTATATTTACTATATCGCGGTCATATCGTTATGTTCTTCTACATGGAGTATTCTTATTATACTATTATTATAGGTGAATACTGCAATGTAATAATATAATAGTATATACTGCACGTGTACCCTTGCGTCCACGCATCCTCCGAGACGAAGAGACAATATATTTTATTATCATCGTAACATTTGTAACGATAAAATTGGATCGTAAACTATACGTATTTATGTGTGTGTGACGTGGAGCGTTTAATAATGGATATGACTTTGATACGCGCGTGTGTGTGTGTGTGTGTGTGAAATGGGAATCATATAATAATGATGATAAATGTGTAATAGCTTTGTTGTCAGCGCGAGACAAAAATGTATCCAATTTTAAATTTTTATTTATATCTACTGTTTTTTTTTTTTTTTTTTTTAATTGATTTCAAAACAACTAGTGACATTATAAAGACTCAAATATATAAAACGCATTACAAACTATTATTTATAACAACTAACTTAATTACCTACATCGATCTTCGATTATGTCTCTCTTTTAATATTAGTCCACAATTCAGTGCGAGATTGTGTTCATCAATATGCTAATAATAACTTATAAGTGTTTACTGTTTAAAATCATACGATCTTGATGGCCAACTGCACTGACATTTTTGGGCGGTTGTTTTTGTTATTTTTTTTTTTTTTTTGTAGTAGTACTTACCAAATTACAATATTATATGTTAGTGTGTGGGTCCAGTGGCCATGGAAGTAGGAAATATCACACATATTATACAATTTTACAATCGGGCTAATCAAATGTATCAATTGAATGAAGGTCGATACGTTACAAAACATTGCTAGTTGTGTATTTCAAAACAAACATCATTTTATTCATACGTTTGACGTAGGTATTTTTTAACAATTAGTATCTATATGTATATATTTTTAAATTGTTATATTATTCGTTTTTCCCATTAAACTACACAATTTTCGTTTAAGCAAGGTATAAAATAGTAATTTATTTCAGTAAAATAGTTTTAAAAAACAGTAAATACAGTGAATACGATTTAAATTATTTATACCACGAACACCATTTATATTATATAGATATAGCTTATTTTGAAAGCAACTACTGCGTTTTAAGTGATGTCTTAAACTCTATAGGTATCTGAAAAAAAAAACAAAAGGTACCCGTTACGATAGCATTATTTAAATATATTATTCGATTAAATTTGTCAATTTTTTTAAACAAAATATATAGTAGTGTATATATAACATATAAAATTAAATATTAATCTACGTGGTGACGTCTGACACTGAAAACATCACATGGATCCATCTTTGTTGTAAATTGTAATGATTATATTATATTTTAAAATAATAAACAATTCCACGGAGGTTTTTGCTCCCGGTCGCTGTTATTTCTGTAAACAACGTAAAGTTTTCTGGACTTGGCATACACATAATTTCAGCTTCTAAAAATGTACATATTTTAAAACCGAAGGAATATAAATCAATTCTGTCTATGTGTATGTTCGGTTGTCATTCGTAAAGTAGACGGTTTTTTTTTATCTACAGCTTCTCACAACTACAACATACGAGACACGACCGTCCATTTTCTCGTGTGTTTTTAAATCAGTGATTTAAAATCCATCATGTGTTATGGGTAGACACCTGGAATAGTATAAGCCTCCATTATGTGAAAAATAATTTTGTGATTTTAATGAAAAATAATTGACCTGTCATAAAATCGTGTTGTTTTAAAATAATAAATATATAAACTTTATGTTGCATAAATTAAAAATATACGTAGTTACACATAGGTAGGTACCCCGTTCTTTGATTATTATTTATCTCATGTTAATATATTATAATTATTGATAATAATTCAGTTATTGTGGTTTAGGTAAAATAAAAGCATTCTTTCTGATCAATGATCAATAACCACTGTGACAGTTCGTTCTTTAGACATTATCATTTATCATATTATATTAATGATGTACTGATTCTCGATATAGTTTATTATGTCGAGTAGTGATACAGTTGTGAGATGACATTCCGCTTAAGGAATACCGGAACATCATTAAAACAATAAAATTGTATGCGATTGTTCGTAATAATAATTATGCATGACCGTGGAAGGTGTTTTTCACTCATTTTCCCAAGGTTAAAGAGAAGTCCTGGGCAATATTGCTGACAACAGTCGTTTTTGGACTATCCATTTAAGGATAGTCATTGTATGAATAAGTATTATATAATGTATTAGACTCTTTATATGCAATTGTGTTCACCGACTACTTATTATACGTATCGAGCAATTGCGAATGACATTACTATAGTGGTCTATTTCACGACGCACACGCATTTTGTACTTCGATAGATAACGAATATATTATTTTATAAAATTAAAAAACCATCATGCCTATAACACTGACTTTTTTTAATATATAAATACGTTATTTTAATGATATTAAATCCAGACTAATATACAGGAATACCTACGCATTTGAGTAAATCAGAAATTTGTAATCATATTTAGAGTGAGGACAATACCTACATAGAGATAATATAATTAAATGTAGTAGGTTTTAATGATATAATCACAGAGAAAAATCATACGTTTTCATTATTTATGTATTATAAGGTACCCGCAGGTGTATTATTTTTATAACTATCTGTCAGTATAATTTTAAAAACCATATATAAATAAATAAATATAAAATATAAACCTATGTGTTTATTTTATTGTCTTGTAGGTTTATAACCAATAGGCAATAGGCTATACCTAATAAATAAAAAAAAATAATACCCATAGATAAGAGTCGGGTCTCACCGATAGATCTACTATAGTTACATATTATGTTGTATTGGAAGAGTTTAACTCGCGCATACCTACACATTATACATAATACATACGTCAATACGTCATCATAACGGTTTTCTTAAACACGAACGATTTATCCGGCTTAAGTCTTACGTATATTTTTTATATTCTTTATAATTATAACATATAGCTACAATGCATGCAGAACAAAAGATCCATACTAATAATATTATGTTATTATTAGTCTAAGACAACTTATCTATTAATCGTCATGACTTTGAGAATTCCATCATCATTGACCATCGCACTTCCCATCATAATTTATAATCTGTACCCTACGCTGTACCTATATATGTGTATAGTCTAATTCCTATACTCTCCGCGGTCGGTTCTTACAATAGGCACACCGTTGTATTTCGTGTACCTTATTAGCGATGGTTATAAATCGACGATGGTAACTGTATAGCAGATACCACAGTCGCGGTACTTCGTATACCTACAGTACACGAGTTCAGTACTTATATATATATATATATTGACAAGCCGCTGGAATGATTTTCGATAATGAGCTCGACGCACGAGTGATTGATGTACATTAAAAAAAAAAAATCAAACCATTTTGGACCGCCTATCGGTTACTGATTACCAGGCTATTATCGCGTACGGGCAGTCATATATATATATATATATATATATATATATATATACATACAGTATATACACCTATACGGCGCGTGCAGTCAGCAGCGGCTTTGCTCTTGTGCAGGCTGCAGTGTCATGTACATATAATAATAATAATATATTATAATCTCTCATGCGCAGTGTATATAATATCATATATTGTTATATGCGTGTAACGATTTTGAGATTCACGACACTACTTTTAATATCCACACACACACACACACACGCACAGCACATTAACGCACCGACTTCGGGCTCATGTGCACAATAATAATGTGTACGCGAATAAAACACGAGTGGTCCAATTAAGCGCGTCTAAAGGACGGTTTTAATTAACGATCGCGATGGGGTGCGACGCATGTATTGTATATTATTGTATTTCGTCCGTCGCGCCGCCGTTCGTACACCCATCTCTGCGTACAACCCGTACGCGGCGGGTTTCGTAATTAGCCCGGTTTATTAAAATGTGTGCGTGTGTGTGCGCGCGCGCGTGCTGCGAAATAAAAATAATAACCGCGCGGCATATCGCGGCGCGTTGTTATCCATTACACGACTGTCGACCGCGCGGCCGTCGTCGATCTACGCGCGTCACGTGGGCAGGCACACACATATATATATATATATGTGTGTGTGTGTGCGCGTATTAAACGATACGTCTCATCTGCGGAATAAAAACGAACGCATAAAATTAACCCCGACAAAGACGTATCCCGCACGCGCACGCCGCGCACAACAAATACATATACACATAATATAATACGTACAAACCGCTCGGGCACAAAGGCGGCAGCGCCCTCGTGACCGTTTAAAACAAGTCTGCGCGCCTACACGAGTCCGCCGCGGACAAACCTTAAATGGTGGTCGACCGCGTCGCGTTGTGTGTGTGCGTTCGCAATTTCGCTCGTATGTTATCGTACGGCGTGCAGCAGGTGTGTACCAAGGCCGCACGCTCACGACGGCAAGAGACGTATGTGGACCGTAGACGGCGTCTTCCGTACAATTATTGTCCAATATATTACGCGACGCAGATATAATAATATGGGCATTATTATCACACGACGAGTTTTTTATTGGTGATTTTTTTTATACCCGACCGGCATAAACGCTGTCGATGTGATAATATTATAATCGCGTTTGATGTACCCACCACAAGCGAATTGAGTAATCCGTCGTATATGTGTGTGTGTGTGTGTGTGCGCACATAATAATAATACAAATATTTAAGCGCACAATAGGCAGTGCCCCCACATTATTATATGCATATTATAGGTGTTTTCATTATATTATTATTATTATTATTATGTGTGTAACGTATATATCATTATATCAAAGGTTTGCGCACAAAATAATATGCGTACGTCGTACATATACGCTACTCATCTATGCAACGTTGGCGGATTACCTATTAACGGCCGACACGATTTCGTCTGCGACCGAAACACGCGAAAATCACCATTGTATTTATTTTTGTTTAATCGTGCTTTATTGGTATCTACTAGGTCCTTGACCTCCAAGTCCGGGTATTCTTACAGTACCAGTGTACCACCTATATAATATATAATATGAATATAGATATTACAAAAAAAAATCTGGTCTTACAACAACAGGCTCATCAATTCAACACGCCCTCATATAATATGCATTGTGATCCGAAACTCCGAAGATACAGTTATGATATTTTTTAACCGCGGGTGAACTAACAAAGATTTAAACATATTCAAACGAAACGAAACTTTCAAAAACATCAAAAGAATAATATATCTCATTGGTTGGTTCAATCACTGTAATATCATGCAGGTGCTACGAAATCTTCGCTCTTTAAATTTCTTGTACCTACCTAAGAATAAAATGTGAATAAATATTCATTACCTATGGTTTTAACGCCAAATTTAAATCGTAATTTATGTATGACATAAGACTATAGTATTTGGGATTACCGAACAACATAATATTATTATGTTTATATTTCCTTGAACATGTTATTTTATTTTGTTATTTTTTTTTTTTTTTTTTTACAGCATACTAACCATGGACAAAATCTCGTGGAAGAAGAGTTCATACCATCCGTTACTGCGACATGCAAAGCTGGATACATGACGATTAAAGTCACCACCAACCAGCCTTTTGTTGGTTAGTTGACATTGTTTTATTTTTTCATTTATTCGATTTTAATTACTTCGTCGCATGCTATACGACCGTTTTAATAGGCCAATTACACGATAATTAAGGGCATGAGTTACTGTATTCGATTGTAATGTAAATTACTTTATCTTTAACAAAACATATGGTATGTACGTTATTTTTAAAAAAACGTTACGTCAAATCAATGCCCTGTAATGTATGTCACGAAAATAAATAAAAGTGCATATTAAATTGATATAATGTCATTTACATTTTCTATTTGAAAATAATTTAGTCGTTAGTGCATTTAAAATAATTTAAAATAGTATGAAAATAAGGTAAGAATAAAATGAATTTCTAAGTCAAAATATAATCAAAACATTTCATATCTATTGTTCAAATCTTCGATAATTTTAAATGATTAAAATTTTGATTTGATAAAAACATTAAAAACCATTAGTGTAGAATATAATTTACTTTAAACGCAGTTTAAAAACACTGTAACATAACAACTAACAATACATATACTATATACGGTGTTTAAAATGCGTGTACTAATGTACTTTACAACTTTACATACGATAACATATTAAGAATGTTTTATTTTTGCTCGGCCGCTTCGCTACCTTCGAATCCCACGTCCTCTATTATGAACAACTGGTCATAAAATATGTTGGAACACGGCACGGAATGCAGTGCACACCTTTAGTCTTTACAATCAGAAATTAGATGTTGAATTATGAAACCAATCGGTTTGTTCAATATTATATATTAGGTATGTTGAGTATTCAAACCAAAACTACGTAGGTATTTACTAAGTTTTGACCAAAGGCCGTCACCACAAACCTTCTGTTTTGTCAACAATGAATAAAACTTAACAATATATAATGTTGTCTTTTAAAAATAATGTCTTTTTAAAATCCTTGACGAGGCCACATTATTGTTATATTTTTCCCGCGACCTCAGCAAAAAATAAATAATGATTTTTAAAATATTTACTTCTAAAAACATAGATATAATAATACGCACACAATAAATGTAGAACAAACAAAAATTCGATCAATGGTATTTGATTATCAGAGTATAATAAATAATTTAAAATGTATAAAATGTTAAAATATATTTAAGTACATATTAAAAGTAGATAATTGAAAATAAATTAGACCATATATTTTAAATGTACATAATATTTTAATCATATTTATGTATACCAAATGATTCGTCCCTTTCTCGCCACGCTCATCACTCTATCAATTTTTATTTTTTAATATATTTCAATAATAATCATAACTATCTATTATTTATCACTTTTTTAAAATTATTATTTAATTGCTTTTTTGATTGCCAATTATAAAACATTGAACAAATATTTTAAAAACTTTTTATGTAATATAGAATAAATTATTTTAAGTATATTATTTATATAATATTTAATTTGCACGTAGTAATAATACTGGATGTTATTATAAATAAACTTTCAAATACTGACCAAGATGCATTGCAATTTGTATTACTCACATTATTGCAACTTTACATTATATATAAATATTCATATTTATATTATTTTTGATTTTTAAGAATAGAGTATCTTTTTTTATTCCGAGTAGAGTAGTGGTAGTGTATTAATTTTGAATTATGTATGATTTCAAAAGTGATATGTAGAGGATATTATGAATTGAAAATATAAATTCAGGTTTTTAATAGAAGATTTTATAATTTTTTTTTTAAATTTGTCTGTTAAATCAACGGATTAGCATTTTTTAAAATTACCATTTTTAGCATAAGCTATTTTATCATATGTTAGATGATATTAAACTATATAGGTAGTTAATACATAGTTGACGTTTTTACACATCATTTAATTTTATCTTAATTGTATATAACACAATATTAAATTTTAGCAATTTAGATAAATTTTGGGTTCTATAGTACGTGAGCTAGGCATTTTGAATAATATATGATGTCCATGTTGATTACGACCAAAAGTACCATACTTAGTTAACATGTCTACATCGCAGAATCGTTTTTTATTAAACACGGTTAATCATATTTTATTTTTGATTTTAAATTTAAATTAATAGAACTCTGTGTGGTGATCAACGTCGTGGTGAACGAATCCAAAACGCGACGTATATTATATATTTATATCGGAATGCCAACACCCTATATTGAATATATCTGACTAGTACTTTTTAATATATGTGTAATATATATGTAAACAAGCATGCGTCATAAAGAAATCATTAGTTATGCACAATGTACATTAACAGAAAATTATAACACTGTAGTATAAATTGTATATAATTATTTGACTAGAAAAGTGTGAACCAATAATCAATACTTTCATTGTTTTTTTGACACCAATAATTCTATAGTAAGTAATAAGTATATAGATACTTAACATCAAATTTCACCAAGGATTTTTTCCACGCCTTTTTCGTGGGATCTAAATATTTTAATATAATTTTTGTAATTTCCGCATTCAATTGCTTTGTTTTTAAGCTAAAGAACTATCATAGATAAGATCTAAACCAGGTATCGTTTTCCCTTTGTAAAATAATTTTTTAGACAAAAAGAAAAAACTATCAATTTCTTTTTTTCAAATTATTCATTCCTCGCCTAGTAATATATTTCCAATTTTTTAAAATTAAATTTAAACGTCATTAGTAAAATTACGATACCTATACTAAATAATTTGTACTAGTATTTATAATATTTTCATGTATATTACAATTTAAAAGTATGTTTCTCGGTTTTCAATATTTGAAAAACAAAATCAATTTGTACTACAAGTTTTGGAAACGATTTTTGGTTTTACTAAGTATAGTGTACTGTAGGTACACATATAATAGTTAGTATATAATAGATACGTAATACGCGTATACCGTATTATTATATCATATGGCATATGTATTTAAATAAAGCTGGCACTTTGTTTTACTTTGTAAATAATTCAAATTTATTCGCTGATATAAAAATAAAAATTAAAATAAATATTTTAACCAATATAATATAGATTATATTATATACACTATGTATAGTTTTGTATACTAAACTAAAAAATTATCGTTTACATAATAATTAAGAACTCAACGAAGAGCAATAATCGTTTGATATTTATTTACAATAAATAAATAAAAATGACATATTATGTTTTTTTTTTTTTATTGATCTTAAGCCCGGCAACTATGGCCATTAGCTGACATATTATGTATGTAGATTTATGTATATACATATAATAATATAACTGTGTATTAGTAAGTGAATTGAAAGAAAAACCATTAGCTTTTAGGACTTTAATGTAAAAATTGTATAAGAAATGATATAATATTGTAGACGTTGTGTTGATAAAAAGGTCAAGAGTTAAGAGGTAAAAACATTTGTGTGGGTTTTTGTCTGCACCTTCCTTTCACACACACACACAAATGGAGCTCTGTATTTGAAACCGATTTATATACGCGTAACTTACGTGAATGGTCGATATTCCTATAATGTTAAACACCACTAAGTTCATATAAAAACATAAACTTAACTGCAATTTTATTAAAAAAAAATTCAAATTTCCTTGCGTTCATCATTGATAGTTCAATTATTAACCGCAATCAAATAATGTCCTCTCCCCCCCCCCTCAAAAAAAAAAAAAAAAATAATTATCGTTAATTTAGCAAAACTATCATAATATAATAAATTAAATTAAAACGAAAAAACTTTTTTACCCTCCCAAAAAGTTAATATTACTGGTGTTTCTTACTCAGTACTCAGATTGGTACATATGTTACCTGTCTACGTTCGCGTACAACGATAAAATATAGTATGTAATACATAGTAGGAAATTGGGTTCTTGTGGTGGGGGGGGGGGGGTTAAGCCCCTAAAAAAACTGCTTTTTAGCTGTGTGGGATCGAAGTCACCACGGTTCACATTGATGTTAAAAATGTTAACCCCCCCTCCGAAATTGTAATTGATTTCCACCTATGATATAATCATAATAATATACCTACTTGTCCATGAGCGGTAAAACTTACTCTATATTAGTGAAAAAAATGTGTTCGAGGTCCGATCGTACACCCACACAATATAAATGCATCATCAACGTCGCTGCTAATCGAAATGATAATTTTCTAATTAAAAAAAAAAACCGTCTCGTCTCCCACAGGTGCCGTGCACGCCAGAGATTATCGTTCGCCGAGTTGTCTGAGTTACGGGAACGGCACCAAGCTCACCACACTCGGCATCAACCTGCTGGCCACCCAAGGATCGACCGATTACTGTGGCATATTCATCAACAACGTACGTATAACAACATTGCATAATATTATACACAGTGCATGTATCTTGACAACATGATTCGACGGGGTGTTCCATAAAGGATTTCCTGGTTTCGAAATGATATGGGTAATTAATAAAGTATAGGCACCTATTAGGCACATATTCAGGATCAATTTTTGGGGGAAAGAGTGAAATATTTTTAATACATGAATAAAAAATACATAATTTTATACAATATATGTGTTATATTATAATATATAATACCTACTTTAAAATTTCCGATGGGCGGAGGGGTTGAAACCCTAACCCCCCTACTGTTACGGGTCTGGTATCTGTTGCCGACTATTAGGTTTATTGTAGGATTATTAAATGGAAAAATCAAATCTATTCTGTACTTGTCTCGCAAATCTGCTTTAAAGTAGCTAAGAGTTTAATCCGATTGTAGTAGTTCTTTTATACGTCTCCCATGCCACCACTAAAATTATTTAGGGAAATACGAGCGGTTAAAAAGACTAATGTAAAACGCCTGCAATTAGACCTAAATTATCAAACTTAATTTGTTTTTTTAGTTTGTATTCGTGATTATTTTTTTATAGTATATATTTATGTTTTTCCAATGTTAATTTAACCACACATATATTGATAAACTTACTGTTTTTAATTAATTTAATTACAAACTGTAGGTGATCAACTTTTTTCACAAATGTTCAATACTCGTTTTTTATTACTTTTTTTCACCGATGGTTATGAGGTCGCATTGATATTCTAGTTCGTCCCAAACCCTGGGTAACGTCATGTCAGGTGTAACTAAACCGATGGCTCTTTCTATGTAGAGATGTAGAGTCCACGTGTAGTACTTATCTACAATTCATGGTAGAGACCATTAGGCGTTTTTACTTATTTTTGTCACCTTTGGTTAAATTTCATTTAAATATACTCTACGCGATTTTAGCTTTTGTATTTTGTACGTTAATTTTTTTATTAACGCGTATAAATATTAATAAATAATCAATTAGTGTATCTATACCATATGAATGTATAGTAGCCGGCAAGTACTGAACCGATTAGGCATAGTTTAAACTATATAGTGTAATCACTGTAATCGCTTATAAAATATAATATAGTATAAGTACAGCCCAACCCAGCCTATGTTCTTGAATGTAGACTATAATATGATGTTGAAATAGAGAAAAGTTGTAATGACAACTACACATTCGTGCAGGACGTATAATAGATGAGCTATACGCGTTTTATACGAGTGTTTTATTGTAAGTACCTATCTAAATGGAAATATAAAAAAAAACTTTTGTCTTATTTCGCCCGACGTTAATAGTCATCCAACATCGTGTGTATCTACACTGTATGCGCCACTATAGGTATAAAATCGCAATATTTAATGGAATTATAAATTTGTAATGTAGGCAATAATTATTAATGAATTATACGAGTCATAATAATATCGACGAAAAAATGTATGATAATGTTTTCGTTGAGATAAAAATCATATAACAATAATATGCATACTTATTAAATATTATTATGTGTGTATACACTGGATCGGTTACGATTACGTAGGTACGTTTAGCGCACAACGATTTGTACCGTTTGTCATCCACACCTGTCCAAAAACCTTCTGTTGGCGACTACAATTATCGGCCTTGTTATTATTATTATTATTGTTGTTGTTGTCGTTACGAGTTTATGACATATCGTGGAGGCAGATGAGTAGATGACCATCGACATAATATAATATTGTATTTTATTTATTGTCGTGTACCGTATACATTATATTATATTATATACCTGGGAAAAATTTTGCACCCGATTTCACGGTAAGATATACGCCTCGAATAGACGGCATAAATGACTTGACGGCGGGTGGGTGCACATTTTTTTGCGACATGCGTTACAATTGTTGTACGGACGACGTGTTAAGTGTAATAATATCACGTCGTCGTGAAAATTTTCCTCGGAAAAGCGGTACGAGCAGACGTCATCTATCAACAACAACAACATCACCGTATTTATCATGACGTGCGTGTATAAGACGTATATTATTATATCATGCACAAGTGTAGGATTTTACACACGTGTATTTCATAGGTAGGTACTTTGCAGTTGGTGACTGGTGTAATAATATTATGTCCTGAAAGTCTCGCGTATAATGCCAAGGCGATTATTTTACCACTAAACAGTCATTTCTCGGTAAATTTCCGTGTTTTCGAATAAACATTATTTTTACACTATTTGGTCATTAACAATACAACAAAATAAGTTCCAGGAAAAACTAATCATTTTTTTTTTGTAGTACTGTCACAATTGTTATTTTTTAATATCGGTTTTAAGCATTTATTTGAATTTCAGTTGAGTGGATGAGTGGATAGGCGCACAATAGTCGTCTCCGCAATGTTGGTGCACTTTTATTATATAATTACTCTTCTATATCAAATTTGAATTCTTACAAAGTTAATAATTACCACTGAGCAATAAGCACCGACTCGATATATCGGCAGATTAAAAATAAAATCACTTTTTACAGGTTAAAAATATAGTAAAATAGATTATTCTGAACGTACCTATGTATATAATTTGTTATACTATGCGTTAGATGGATAATGCCGCCCTCCGTGGAAGACTGATGATCCCCTGGTCTGAACTAAATTACAAAATTCATGAATTAATATTATATAATATAATATACATTTTTATACGCGTTCAATACCAGTTTTTCTATGGAATACCATTATAACAGGTTTTTGACATTTTGATTATGAGGAATAAAGCATTCTGTCGTTGTCATTTCAATTGTTGTACCTTATTCTGGCTTCTATCACGTTAATTCTATGAGCATGACCAAATACTGGATGGTATATAGATACCTACCAGAATACTAGATATTAGTATCGTATATGTTGATATAAATAAACGTACTCAGTTTTTCACAAAAATAACATTACTTGTCACATTCAATTCCGGTTATGAATAGGTAGGTAGTTACACTAATAATTACACTCTTTTCATTAAAATTGAATTACTTTTTTTCGTGCTTATATTACATTCATTTAACTTTTTTTTTACAGGAACAGTATAATGTTGGTATTTGGACATACTATTTACCTTTATTTCCAATGCATTTATACATATTAGTATTTTTTAAATAAGTTATGACTTATGAGTATAAATATGAGTATGAATATGAGGTATCTATCACATATTTCTCTTTTTTTTTGTACTTGCATAAACTTTTTTAGATTAAAGCTCAAGCTTACTGGTGTAGACAAATGATTTTAATTTGTCCATCTGTATACATTAGTTATGTAATGATAAAAAATATGAATAATAATAAATCTAAAATATAAAAACAAAAATTTTAAATATAATAATATTAAAAAATTCTTATAACTTTCTAAAAAATTTAAACATCGTAAAAAACGTATAACAACACAGATAATGTTCTTACTATTAAATTTGATAATAGGTCAATTCTATTATAATTAAAGGTTACTACAACAAATTAAAATTGCTGAAAACAAATTTGCTATGTTGTACGTTTGTAATGCGAAGACAAGATATGCGGTTGTGGCGTTCTCTTTAATAATTCTCAGTTTTTCAGAACTCAAAGTTAGATATAACTCTAAAATCATCTACATACGAGCCACATAGATTTTTATTCACTTATTTTAAATATTATACGGTTTGATAAATTTATTTAATGTAAGACACTCATTATTTCGGAAAATAGAAACATTTTTGAAAATATAATTTATTTTACATAATTTTAAGTTATTAGAAAACAAAATTTTTAGAAAAAAAACTATAACTTTTTATAATTTTTTAAGTGTTTTTTTAAATTTTTTTGAATGATAACATCTATTTTTAGTTTTATATTTCGAGTAGAATATTATTTGGAGTATTTATAAAAATCAAATTTCAGATAAGTAGTTTATTAGTTATAACTTTATAAGTATTTTAAGTTTAAAATAAGGAATTAAAAATGCATGTTGCCATTAAACAAAATAAAAATGATAAAGATAAAAAATAGCAAAAAATATAGTTTTTTAGAAAAATGAAAATTTTAACTATACTTTTTAAAATTTATGTAAAACAAAATATTTTTAAAAACATTTATTGTACTTGACATAATAGTACTGGATCGTCCGGTATAAATATAAAAAAAAAAGTTTTCAATTAAAATATAATTATTATCTTTTAAAATCAACATTTATCTCTACAGGTAGGGTACCTATTACTTTATTACAGGTATTCTGTAATTTAAAACTTGTATCATTACTTTAGGGCACAATTATATTTAAATATCAAAAATACCTTTATGTACTGAATGCAGTATGCATGTTTTTAAAAACATTTATTTCTCATAGTTTATAATATGCTCGTTTTTAATAGTTTAATTTAAATATACATCAGGATTTAAGAAGCTGACGTGGAATAATAAATCTTTTGCTAAATGATACTAAAATATTATTCCGAACAAAATGGTTTTGTTGATTTTAACAATGGCTTAACATTAAAAAACTACGCATATTTATTATTATCATCATATTTTTTTTAAACAGATTTATATTTATGTTTTTATTTGAATATATTAAGACAATATGTATATAGTTTATTTAAAGAATTAGTGGAGGATATCAACTGTAGGTAACTAATTTAATACATTTACATTTAGACAACCTATTCGTTGTTTTCGGAATTAGTTTCATCTACGTTAGACCGTTTTAATTAAATATATTGTAATCATTTTCAGTTTTGTTTTTAATGGTATTCTCATACCATATTAGGTATATACTATATAAAACGCAGTTTTAGGTTTTTATACTTCATTGTATCCTTTAGACCGCGTTTAATTGTACTCATAAATCGACAAACTCGTAGTGTATGATTTTCCTTACTCCTCACATTATGTTATCTTTTAAAAATTATCTTGTGTGAATATTTACATATGTGTACCTACCTACTAACGCTCGAGTAATTATATTGTTATTAAACGTAGTTATTTTATTGTATACTTTTTTCAATTTTATTCCAATAGTGCCCGAGACCTGATTCTCTTCGGTTTTTTTTTTTTTTTTTGTAAATATATTTATACCTATGTAACATAATAATACGACGGACTGGCACACATTTTTCTGAAGAACGAAGTTATATTATTATGACAATCAAACCGATGTGACTATAATTTGTACATGATATGTTTTAGGGTTACCTGTTTTAACCAATGATAAATAAACTCGGTCTTTAACATAATAATATTATGCTGTTTTTACGCAGAATGTAGTGAATTATATTGTGTGTGTGTGTCTGTCTGGTGGAAATTGTGTAAATAAAATAATAGTGTTGGTTACGGTCGAGTAGTTGACCACAGCGCGAAGTCAGTACACCGAAGCCATCGAGCGAACGGGGAAAGTGCAACCGGTAGGGACAGATGATCCGTGGAGGTGACGAAAAAATTGTTCATTACGCGAGCATGTCTAATAAACGATTGAAACATTTTATGTACATAAACATTTTTCTTTCGTATTTGAATGACCAATATTGTTTTCTTTTTTTTTTCTCGTGGACAGTGGTTGCTACAATTACGTAATAAATAAAATCGAGTCGATCCATGTGACGCATTCATTAATGAAATAATAAATACGTAGGCCCATAAAAAATTGACACAAAAATAAATTATGATAATGTGTTTACTACCTATTTAGGATTAAGATTAACAACATATTCAATCTTCAGTATAGCGATATCACGATGTATAACTCGGAAGTAAAAATAAAACACTTTTAAATCAACTATTAAATTGTTTAAATAGATATGAATTTTAACATAAATCCGTGTAGGTACATAAAATGTTAATAGCTTTGACATAGGTACACAATCATATCATTTTCTGATTATATTCTTTAGATAAAGTTTATAACTTTTAAATCACAATTTATTGTAATCACTGTTCTAAAGAACCTACTACCTATGTGGTATAAACATCAAAATAGTATATTTTTACAATAATAGTGTATTTTCATTTATTTTTTATTTATCATTTATGTAATCATATATTTTTATATGTAGATTAGTACTTACCATTAATGTAAATCTCATTTCTTTAGAAAAAGTTATAAACTACTACCCTAGGTATTAAAAAACTATAATATTCATACATATTACACATATCTTAATATCATTAAAACTAATATAATAAAGTGCATTTAAAAATGTGTAATTTTTTAAATATCCAGTCTTAAACTCGAAAAATATCATTAAGTCTAAGTTCAGTTTTCAAATATAATTTCAAAACAAAATATAGGTATACGTATATTCTTCCTAAATAAATAGACTGTATAACATAAATAATGAAATATAGATTAACAGAACAAAATTATAAGATTTTGAATTTTGATTAACTAAACTCATTAGTCTCGTTACTCAATATTCGAATACCAATAACATATAAAAACACATATTAATTATATAATATTATGGGAATAATTAAAATGTTTTATATTGTGTAGTTAAATAGAATATACTTATAGTTATTTCACTAGGTCCATATGATGATTAAAAGGTATCTAACCGTAATTATAATATAATATTATGTAGGTAATTATTAATATATTATATAAATTAATTTAACAGAAAACTGAAGAAAGATCAGTACCCATTGCTATAAGAATACACAGAACTCTAGAACTTGCGGACGATAAATATTACGTCATCACATGTGGAAAATCAGGATTCAAGAATTCCAAGTAAATAATGTCTATAGGCTTGAATTTGCTGATTAAATTCTACAATTGTTTGAAAAAAAAAATCAGCAAGATTAAAACATTACGTTATTTTTCAGAAACGAAACATCGTTGGTATCATTAAAATTCCTCGAGAACGGCAAAAGAATTCAGGAAGTTGTTTACAGTCATCCTTACACACTAAGGGCTGAGATTTCAAGACACGATGGTAAAATAAACTAACGTTTTAATAATATTTAAACTTCAAATAACCTATTAGCGAATACCTAGGTAAATTTTAAATTGTTCATATTATAATTTTGTGTACAAACACATTTTTGAGGAGATTTATTTCCAAAACGCCAAAACGTATACAATATTATATTATCATGTGCTTATGTTGAAACCATATTATCATAATACATTTATTATATAGGTAAGTTATAAATTATAAATTAGTCTTCACTACTAAGTAGGATTTTCGAAATCCGACTTGTATACCTACACTGTTCAAATTAAATCAAATAAAAATATTTAATTCAACTATAAAGTAAAAACTATTAATAAACTTTAATATTTCATATTAACGCTATACATCATAGTATTTATATAAACATATTTAATTTATAGATATATTGATTCTTATTGCGATCGATTTTTTAACACCGTGTGAAAATATTTATACAATAAATTACACGCTTCAATAATAATGCGAATTCGATATTTATTATCAATTTGTGGTTTATAAGTGCACGTCGTATAATTTATTAATATTTCAAAATTTTGCTTAATTCAACGAAGTGGAACAACCATTAAATACAAAATTGTTTAAAAAAAAAAAAAAAAAAATTATAAAAACCATATTTACTCAAACCTAGGTACCAGGTTTATAATAATATGTATTTAATCGTGTAAATAATATACTCAATTATATGAAATTAAACATAAATACTATTTTTTCGTGTTCCGAACAACACAGGTGCCTATGGAATACGCGTTAAGAACTGTTTTGCGTTCAACAAGAGGAACAACAGCGTCAACCTCATCAATGAGCTCGGGTAAGTGAACCCTGACGATACTGCATATTGTCGGCTACAAAAGATCTCCCGCAGTACCGCGTGTATCACAATTATGTGGTTTTTCTAGTTACAACTTCCAAAGACTCTGAAATTAGTGGTTTAAACCGTGATTGTTTTTTAACTCGCTTACGTCTGCTCGAGCGTTTCCAAGAAGATAGCGTTCGACGGGATTTTCTTTTATACTCGGCTATTATTTCGATTTGTCAATAACCGCAATGTAATATGTTTCTTCTCGAAACAGACCATGGTATATTATCGTCGGTATCGTCGACAATTAAACAGTTAATGGCGGCAAACCGGAAACATTTTCGAGTCGTGTAAAATCCATTATAGTTTCTTTCTCTAATAATTTGGTTAGCAGCAACCGCGATTTTCGTCGGACACTACGCTAATTCGATAATCGTACTTGACAATGTACGGAACGCGTTTAGAATGTGACTGGATTTCCCGTGTGCCGCGCACCACTGTCGGAACTTCGCGTCATCCATCGCGTCGGATACGTATTTTCCATTTTCCCGCGCGGAATAGAGGAATTACCTAATCAATTATTTCTTCCAAACGTTACACGATTCGTAATATTATTACGCCGTAATGACGATGACGTATTAATAATAATATTATCACTATCGCCGTGCGTTGCAGTTGCCCGGCCAACACGAAGGTCATCACGCCGTTCAAGTACGACCCAAAGTCGGGGTACGCGGACGCGGCGCTGGCGTCGATGTTCCGGTTTCCGGACAGCCCGGAACTGTACTTCCAGTGCGACATCGAGGTGTGTCGGGGCGCGTGCGCGGAGCCCGATTGCGACGGCGTGTCCGCGGTGCAGTTGCAGCAGCAGCAGCAGCAGCAGATCAGATACGAGTTCGCGGTGGACTCTCCCGCGGAAAACGGCACGCTGACGGCCAGCACGACGGTGTTCGTGCTCGAGCCCGGAGAGACGGCCCGCAGCCTGACGCTGTGCGACGACCCGGCCGACGGTGGCATCCGGCCGCCGTGGCTGCTATACCTGTGCATAGCGTTCGGGCTCATGTTCCTCATCATGCTCGTCATCAACGTGTTCCTGTGCTCGGCGATGACGTGCTCGTGCGCCCGCACCGACATCATCGAGAAGGAGCCCAGCATCATCGAAGACTACGACCCGTACCGCAGCTGGCACGGTTCGCAGTACGGATCTAGGTAATGAGCCTAACTATAGCCTCCTCGTCACGATCTCTTATTTTTTTTTTATGCTGCGCGCGTCCAATGGTAACCACCACGGTGAAGAACGACTGTCATATTATACGCTTCCAGACCTCCCCACCCCTGCCGCGGTCAACCATTAGAATTTGGGGGGGGGGGAGGCTAAGACTTCTAAGGTTCCCCTACGATTTTCGTCTAACCCAACCTATGTCTGCTGCATGTACTCGCCGTAAAGTATTCTGCAAGAAAGGCGTCGTAAACCTTGCACGGTTCGCCACCGCGCCGTATCGTGGCGAAATTGCATTTTCCCATCACTGGCCACCTCAATCTACGTATCTTGTCCTTTGTCCTCGGAGACGGGTAGGTAATACCCACGGTTTTCGTTAACTTCAACTTGGTCATTTCCTGGAGAAAATTGAGGAGTTTTGGGGATTATGTCTCAAAACTTCAATTCCATATTAATACAAAATCAATAATCGACATTACATTATTACATAATATTGTATAATTTTTCTTCCTTTAGAAACAAACTCGAAATTTTTCGTAGTATTATGAAAAAAAAATAATATTATCAATTGAATACCGTAAAATACACATATTATAGACCGTGCATTAAGTAGTAGGTAGTAAATTTCGCGTTGGAATCACCTGTAGCCTCCCGAGTCCGCACGCCTTCGTGAACACCACAATCGATTACATTTCTATTAATAATATAAAAATATTATAAAATCATCTGCTGTTTTGAGTATTATAATATAAGATTATTGATTAATAATATATACTATTTGATTGTGAATATTATCCTTAAAAATCGCCGATTTTTCAATTTTAATTGTGAGATGTTGTAAAAAATAGTCTTTGACCATTGATCACTCTTTTGAAATTTAGATATTCGTTGAATGGTAAGCCGGGATACGTATCAGGTGGCTCTACGATGAACTCGACTCGGTCCATGTCCACCAATAGCGATCATTATGCGATAGTTCATTCGCGACCAGGTAGTCGGTATTCGGGCACAGCCAAACACCAGCCGCATATGAGAGGACCCCCGTCCAACATGGGATCACATTATTCTGGAAAATAGTAAATTTATAAAATATATTAATAAATATATATATTAAACTATTGTTTAATTAAATTATCATTTACTTCGGAAAGGTAATCATTGATTTTACCAGTTTTTGAAAATAAGATATATTTATACTACAGTGTACATAACAAAAGTATAGGTACTCGTACATGCGTTATGAAGCAGTTGTACTTAATTTTAACGAGAATTATATTTTATAATCTCTCAAAACTTAGTTGCCATTGTATTTTTCTATCTTCAATAATTATTTTAAGTGTATTAATATATAAATATATTTTAATTTAACGTGTAATAATTTGAATTATTAATAGTTACTGTGGGTATATATATACCTATTACGTATCTTAGTGTAATAAATTAACTTCCTATTATTGATTTTTATAGAGAGTAATAATGTCTAACTACATAATATACTATAGAATATATTACAAATCAAGTAATTCAAACTTGATTCACTTGTGCGTAAAACCAAGTAATGTCAATTATTATTGCCATCACATCACTGAATTAATTTTGTTATAGTATAAATATATATATATATTTAAAATTTTATATACAATAATATGTGTTACGTATGTTATTATGTTAATTATAATAATATGATTTATACAAAATTAGTTACCTCTGTTGTATTCAATTTTTTAAACAAACGTGTAAATAATAAATACATTCAGTAAAATACCTACTTTAAATGTTTTTTCTCAAAAATATTATCGTGAATTACGATTACCGCAAAAAATTACCTATACAGCCAAGTTATATCCATATTATATTTCATCTAAAAAATTGTCATTTTGATCTACAATTAAAAACAGCTCAACATTTTATTCTTCAGCTTTTCAGTCAGTAGTGTGGTCCGGTGTTCCAATCAGTAATTG